>ML853432.1:0-19993 GCA_009831015.1 Picea engelmannii
GGAGTACCAGAATAGGTTGTTGCAGTACCAAACCAACGGTAGTACCGTATGAAGCGATGCCTTGTCATGAAGTTGCTTAGTAATAGTCAAAGTAATTAGGAGCATAATAATCAACCATTTAATTCCAATTTAATCAAGAAATCAAGCAAATCATGTTTTAACATAGGTTACCTCTTTATACATATGGATAAGGTCACAAGGTAGGTTTGTGGAGATAATAGACAACATATGCACATGTCATAGGTAAAATTGACTCAGATAGAGGATAATATAGGGTAATAGAGGTGTCAAAATGGAGACTCAACATTTCCCCCATGCTTAAGTCATTGCATGTCCTCATGCAAAAATGTCAAAACAAAACTTTTCAAAACTGAATTGTCTCCCATTCTGTCTAAACACCATTTATCTGGTTGTAGAATGTTGAGACCAGAAGCTTCGCTCCTAGGTTCCTTCTTAATCACCCTGGTCTATTGGATCAAACGTAAAACTTTGTTGAGTTTAGAAGAGACTTCTTCTTGCACATCCTGTAACTTTAGGTTATATTCTTTCAATTGTGCATTCTCTACCTTAATGTGCCTATCCAAAACTTGATACTCTGTAACCTCTTGTTTCAACTTCTCATTCTGTTTTGTCAGTTTCCCAACCTTCACTATCAACTGTTGTTTGCTTAGGGAACTGACAGGATCAGATGTGGTTGTTTGTTCAGTTACCTCCCTTCGAGCTTCCTTTTCCTTTCTTAAACCTCTCAAGGTTTATGTTACCAACCCCTCGATTTCACTAATCGTTGCTCCATAGCCACTTTCTTTTTCTGGAGAAGTCATAATATCAATAGGCTCTTCTGGAAGATAAGGAACATGTGGAACTATTATCTGTTTAGCCATGCTCCTTGTAGTTCTTCGTACAGGAAGTGAGGCTTCCTCAGATTTGCTGACAGGGGTGGAAGTCTCTTCAAACAAATTCCTCTTCTTTGTTTTAGTAGCAGTTGCATGGGGACCTGTTTCTCTTGTACATATTTGATTTTCACCTTAGAGGACCGAAGTGTAAGTTCCAGAGTTGGTTCTTGTTGAACATTCCTTGTTTCCACTCTGGCGGACTGAGGTGTAGGCTTTGAGATTTGTTTCTTTTGAACCTTCCTTGTTTTAAACTTCCCTTTACTTCCACTTGTCACCTCAGGAGTCTTCTCCAACTCACTAATTAACTCTTGAGGAAACAAAATAGTTGCTTCAAGGGTCTTCTCCAACTCATTAACCGATTCTTGAGGGAACTCAATAGTTTCCTCGGGGGCATCATGTGAAACTTCCTTTTGACATTTTTTCTTCATTTTTCGCTTCACTTTGTGGCGGTTGATTTTTAGGAATCGAGGTTGGACTAAGTTCCTTATATTGGGAAGACCTTTCCTTCCTGGATGTAGTGGGCTCCTCTAGGATTTGTTCTACTGGCACATCCTTCTTTTGACATTTTTTCCTGCATTGAATGTTTAGTTCATGGGCCTTTTCCAACTTGCTAACCGTCTCTGGGGATAATTCAATGGTTTCCTCAGGAGCACTATCCGAGCGTTCACCTTGCCCAAAGTCCTTTCTTTGCTTCCTTTTAGTTTTTGGAATCAAGGTTGGACTTGTTTTCTGGGATTGGGAAGTTTTATTTTTATTGGATGCAGTAGGCTCCTCCATAACAGACTTATCCTTATCCAATTCATCAACAGGTTGGGATGAACTAGGTGTAACAACAACTTCTTCCCTTTGTTTTTCTTTGTCTCTCTACTGGACCCCTCACTACATGCCTATGTTTCCTGATCTTCTATAGATTTAGAAGCTCATTCTTGAGAAATTTTTTGTTGAAGGAGTTGTTTCCAACTAGTTCCTTGTTTTCTCAATGCATGGACAACCAATAATTTCATTAGGCCATGGTGATGGATACTAGTTTCGGGTTTCTTGGATGTTGATTTAACTCCTCTCACCATCTTATTTAAACTCATCCAAAGGAAGTGGGGAAAATCGATTTGTGGCCCTCCTTCAAAATGTGATAAAAATTTTAAATGGTATAGGAAGGTCACGACATACCTCCCTTCGCAAGTGAGAAATCTCTGCAAACTAATGAGCATCGTCCAATATTCTCCCTTAATGCAGCTTTGAGGAATGCCTTTGGTCCAATCAAGGTCCTGATGCTCTGGCCTTAGAAACTTTTGACAAAGCTTCATGTCAACGATCACCCCCTTAAAATATTTCTCTCAAGAGGAAGGTAAGCATGTTGCTTCCGCTATGGTGGCCTCCGAAATTGTTAATTTCATATCCCCAAATTGAACACTTTCTTCGTCATAGGTCTACGCAAAAGCAAGAGATACTCCCTCGTGATAGCCTTTGATTTTTTCCAAAAATGGAACCCATCCGGCTTGTTCAAATCTCTCCCTGTAAGCTTGGTATTCTTGTGTCTCCCTGTATAATTGGAACATAGGATTGTGTCTATAAACCCCCATGCTAGCTTGAAAAAATTCTTAAAGCGTATGAGGCAACGAAACAGAGGATCGAGGCTTGAGTACCAGATCAACACAGCCTGTGATGGAGTACTGGAAGAGGATAAGTATGAAAATGATATGAAGGGACATAAAACAGTGTAAATGGAGATGGTGTGACGATAAAACAGTAAATAACGCTCATCTAGATGGCGAAGCCATCCAGAGGAGCGTTTATAAGTTAAAATTCAGATTGCAATGGTCATATCCATGGTAATGATGGCAAGGTAAGATAAGTTGAATTCATGAATAACTTATAGAATCATATGGAGGTTGGTGTCAGATCGTGTTCACGGGAGTTTTGGGCAATGATTACAGGAGATGTGGTCGTTTTGACCGAAATTCACAAGTATGCAATCGTCTAATGTCATCGTGATCGGAATGGAATCATGGTTTGACATGCATTAAGATGTGGCTTAATTCATTCCTATGGCACGATGTTGGATCATGGGATTATGACGTTTCTTCATCATAAAAATGGAAAGAATGAAATTGGTCTAGTTAGAGGTATAATTACCTCGTACTCTCAACATTTCGGGTGCATATGAATGATTTCTATACGAGGAGATGTATATGAGGGCTTGCAGAAGTTCATGGTAGGGAGCTTGAAATAATTGAGGACATGAAGATGCATAAGAGTAACCATACGTTTAATACATAATTAGTCTAATTATTTAATAAAACGGAAAAAATGTTGAGTTTATACCTCCTATTACTTGAAGCATTCATATCGAGCAGAAAAAAACTTTGAGTATAAGATAAGGATTATCAAACTTTATCTCTAATATCGGATCACACCTTAGTACCAGACCACTGCAAAGAGTTGTTGTAGTACCGGACCAACACATACCTTCTCCCTTAGTATCGGATGGGAATAGGGGCGAATTTGTTGTAGTACCGGAACAACATAGGTCTTTTCCACAGTATCAGATGAGCACAAAGGTGAACATTGTTGCAGTGCCGGAACAACACATAGTTTTCCCAGTACTAGATGAACACAAGGGTGAATTTGTTGCAGTACCGGATCAACACAGAGTTTTTCCCAGTACTGGAATATCACAGGCCCTCCCCAACAGTACCGGATGAGCACAGAGGCGAACATTTTTACAGTACCGAAACAACATAGGCCTTCTCCTTCAGTACCGGATGAGCACAGAGGTGAAAAATTTTGCAGTACCAGAATAGCACAGAGATGTTATCCAGTACCGGATCACCAAAAAATTGAATTCCAGTACTCAATGAGAATTGGATAAGGTACTTGGTAGTGTGTTCTGTAGACTGGAGCTTTGTAGGCTGCACTTTGTAGAAATTGTTGGTGTTTTTTGCTGCTATGGAAGAGAACATGTAATTTTATTCTACTGAAATACCATGTAGGTAAAACAAATAACAACACTTGGTACAGGAACTCTGAATTTGCAGTGGAAGTGTCAGAAAATAAGGCAAAAGATTTCAATGACTAGGCCCCAAGCTATGTAACAAGAAGGTACTATGTAGTTGGACAACCTCATGTTGAGATTCAGAATCCTCCTCTTTTTGTAACCAAGTTGATCACTGCTCCTATTGCCACTTCATTTTTATTATAAAAATAATCCTAACTACTACTATTCTGTGGATTTTTCTTGAGCCCAGATTAGTTAATGCTCGCCGGTGTTTTCAGTTTTAAGGAGTCTGAAAAACTTAAAGAAAACTCCATCTACTGTCTCGTGGATTTTTCTCGAGCCCGGGCCAGTTCCTACTCGTCAATGTTTTCAATTTTTAGGAGTATATGGCAGATGTCCTCCTTATTCATTTATCTACATGAGAGCACAATCAACTTTTTGTTTTTGTTAGTAACACCAAAATTCTATCTAATGACATACCTATTTACAGATATGTACAGAGCCAAATTAAGTCACACAACAAACTTATTGTGGTGGATCAAGAGGAGGAGAAATCCCCTTGCTTACCAGTTGTATTTCAGAATTCTGAAGAACATGTCTGATAAAATCCTCTTTGGATAGAGGCTTATGATAAACCGACAATGGATGTCCATTCACAACAAAGGAGGTATGATTCTTATCAATATTATTTATCTTAACTGAACCATTGTCATAAATTGTATCAACTTCATAGGTTCCCAACCATATAGTAGATAAGTTACCTTTAAAATTCTTGAACCTACTATCGTACAGTAGGGTCCAATCATCCGACTGAAAATAATTCTTCTTGATGTACTTGTCATGCCATTTATTCCTTTTTTCTTATATAAGGGTAGTCCTTTGAAGAGCATCTTGTCTGATCTCATCAAGCTCATTCAACTATAGTATCCTCTGTTTTTTAGCTTCATCCAAATCCATCCCTAATTGCATGGAAATCCTGAAGGTTTTCACTTGAAATTCTATGGGAAGCAGCACCTACTTCCCATATACCAACTCATAAGGTGTATGGCTTGTTGTGTTTCTCCAAGCTGTCCTATAGGCCCATAAGGCCTCAAGAAACATATCAACCCAGTATTTGTGATGTAGTTGAACAGTCTTGGTAAGAATAGCTTCTATCACCTTGTTAGTTGATTCCACCTTCACATTTGCTTGAGGGTGATAAGGTGAAGATTTTCTATGTTTGATTTTATACTTTTCAGGAAGAGCTTTGACCAAATTGGAGGTGAATTGGGTTCCTTGGTCAGTTACTATTTCTTGGGGCACACCAAAGCGAGTAAATATTTCTTCAAAAAGAAAATCTACAACGGATTGATCATTAGCATAATATGAAGCTTTAGCTTCCACCCATTTGGTCACACAATCTGTGCAGACCAAGATGTACTTCTTCCTTCGAGACATAGGGTTAATGGGTCCTACAAAATCCAAATCTCATTTCTCAAAAGGTTCAATTACTACCTGATCTTGGAGGGGCATCTCATCAACTGCAGTAGGTTTTCCCATCCTTTGACAATCATCACAACTGGCCACGTACTTCTTTTCATCCTTGAAAATAGTTATCCAATATAAGTCATACTGTAAGATCTTGTATGTTTTATTTTATTAGCAAAATGGCCCCCACATGGACCATCATGACAGGATTTGAAGATGTCATGCATCTCATCCTCCCAGACACACCTTCTAATCACCAAATCAGGTCCAATTTGGTATAAACAATCATCATGCCACATGTAATTGGCACTTAGCTGGATAATTATCTGTTTTTCTCGGGAGGACATATTCTGAGATAGCTTTCCTATTACAAGATAGTTGGCTACATTTGCATACCAAGGAATGTAAGTAGAAATAGCAAATAGATTCTCATCTGGAAAATTGTCATCTACTGGTGTATTATCACCTGTATGAATGAGTCTAGAAAAGAAATCAGCAACTAAATTATCTCTTATAGGCCTATCAATGATGGGGATATTGAATTCTTGCAGTAATAACAACCATCTAGTTACTCTAGTATTTGTAACAGGTTTGTTCATAAAAAATACGATGGTTGAATGGTCTGTATGTACAAAAACTTCATACCTTGTTATGTAGTGTCTGAACTTATTAATGGCATGTACTACTGACAAGAATTATTTTTTAGTGACAATGTAATTTACTTCAGTAGTTGAAAGATTCTTGCTGACAAAGTATGTAGCATATGGAATATGGCCTTCCCTTTGTCCTAAAACAACCCCCAAAGTTGTATCTGAGGCATTTGTGCACATATGAAAAGGAAGAGACCAGTTTGTTCCTCTCAAAATAGGGGCACTTGAAAGCTTTGTTTTTAAAATTTCAAAAGAAATCTGACATTTTTCATTCCAACAAAATTCAGCCTCTTTTGCTAATAGTTTGAACAGTGGGGCAGCTAGGTTTGTAAAATTCTGAATGAACCTCCTATAGTAACCAACATGCCCTAAAAATATTCTATCTTCTTTCTATGAGCTAGGGATTTTGATTTGAGAAATGATGTCAATCTTGGCAGGGTCTACCCTTATTCCAGTACCGGAGATGTGATGACCTAAAACAATTCCTTCAATGAGCATCATTCTAGATTTTTCATGACTGAGGGAAAGGTTGTTTTCTTTACACCTAATCAGTACTTTCTCCAAATTGTCCAATGCTTGCTGGAAATCATCCCCATATACTGTGAAGTCATCCATGTAGACTTCTACACAGTCATGGGTCAAATCAAAGAAAATGGCCAAGACAACCCTTTGAAAAGTAGCAGGGGCATTACACAAACCAAAAGGAAGAACCCTATAAGCATAGGTACCCCATGGGAAAGTAAATGTGGTTTTGTCCTGGTCTTCTGATGAAATTTAGATCTGATTGTAACCACTAAACCCATCCAAGAAATAAAAATACCTCTTCCCAAACAAAGTGTCCAAGACCTGGTCTATGAAAAGAAAAGGAAAGTAATCCCTATAGGTAGCCTTGTTCAGTTCTCAAAATTCCACACAAATCCTCCATTTACCATTTTTCTTAGGGACAATAACTAATGGGGATACACACTTTCTATCCGATATAGGGTAAATAAAATTGGGATGCATGAGTTTCTGGAGTTCTTCTTTCACTATATGTTTTAAGGTTGGGTTCATCCTTCTTTGGGGTTGCCTAACAGGTCTGGTTTATTCATTGGTATAAATATGATGCATACAAGTGTCTGGGTGAATCCCTTTCATGTCAGAGTAATCCCATGCAAAATCCCCAGATTGTCCTTGAATCATTTGAATCAATTTTTGTTGTTGATCTGTTTCTAAACTAGCATTGATATACACAGATTTTCCAGGGTCGATTTCAACAGCCTGGACAACACATTCTTTCCCTTCATCTACTTTTGAAATGGTGGCTACTGTAGAGTTGGAGGGGTGCTATATTTCCTGGAATTCAGAGTTGAATATGTGTGTATATTCAAGAAAATATTGAGGGTATTCAATGCATTATGTATCATCCAAAAACAAGCTTAAAATTTGTTCTTCAGTTTTCTCTTGAACTCCGTTTACTTGTTCAAGTGTTAACAAGGGATGAGTATAGTCCTCCTCCCCATAGGGATTTTCCAACCAAAGAGGAACTTCAGTGGTTGGTTGGGCAAGGGGAAAGAGAATAAGTTTTTGAATTTGGCTCCCATTGGATATTGTCATCTAATCATCTCTCTAGACCGACAAATGATAAATGCATCAGCAGTGGCCAACCAAGGTCGACCAAGAGCCACTGGGTGTCCTGGTTTGGAGGATTTAGGATGAATCACTAAGAAATCCAAAGGATACTCCCAAGAGGCCAAGGTGATTGTTACATCATCTAGACTTCCTGCTAGGCTGATAACTGATTTGTCTGCTAATTCTAGCAAAGTTTGTGTTGGTATTAGGTGCTTTAGTTTCAACATTTTCATGGTGTCAACCGACATAACATTTGTTGTTGCTCCTAGGTCAATAAGTGTGTTTGGTAAAGAAACACCATTAATCTCTATGGTCACCACTGGATTTCCTGGATCATTATATTTGGATGGCATTTCTGATATAAATTCTGATAATTGTCCAACCACCTGTATAACATGAGGCTCCTTCCTCTTCCTCCCTAGCTTTTTACTGTAGATATCCCTTACAATCTTAGAATAAATAGGTATGTCCTTGATGTCTTGAAGTAGGGGAATATTTACACATATGTTTCTAAGTTCAGTCTCTAGATTATGCCCTAGAGGTAGCTCGGATTTCTTCACAAGTAACCTTTCTAGATAAGGAGGAGGATTAGTTTTATAAGGTATTTCTACTGGGTGAGAAGTGTGAGGAGGAATTTCCTGTTGTACAGGGGTGTCTCTTTCTTCCTTTGATTGGTTATCCATTTTTTCTTCTTCTCCATCTGCTTTGTTATTTTCTTCTTCTCGAACTACTTGATTATCTACTTGTTCTTCTTCTTGAATAACCATAGTAGGATTTTCTTTATTCAAAGCCCTCCCTGATCTTAATTCAATTCCATTAAATGAAGCAGGAGTTATCACATAAGTGGGGAAGGTTTTTACTTCAATATTTTGTATAGGTTGTGTAGGTCTATTATTTGGATTAGGAATGGGTTGTGCAGGAATAGGGGTAGGCCGCAGAGGGTTTGGGATAGGTGCAGCTTGCATTTGTTGCTGCAGATTTGGGTTCATAGGCAATGCAAGTTGTTGTTGCAGTTGTGGAGGTGGAGGAAGAGCATGGGGATTAAATCTTGGTATCAACTGAGATATATTGGAAGGGTATTATGGGTAGGTGGGAAAGGTTGTTGGCTGAAAGGTAGCATTCCCATATGCATGCCCCCTCCATCCTTGTTGCCAAGGATGGATTTGTGGTTGTTGAGGTGACCATTGAGGGTAAGACATTGGAGGTTCCCATTGTTGTTGTGAATATTGTGTGGTAGGATCTACAAACATATTAGGATTTTGTTGTCTCTGTGCCCTCTTGGGGGGATATGATGTTTCCTGAGGTTCTCCCCTTCCCTTGAAAATGGATTTTAGTCCAGGTAAAGAAGGGCACTCATTGGTAGGGTGATCTTCTGTACAGTGGCCACAGATTTCGATAACATTAATAGGACACTCCTTTTCAGGATGCCTTTTCCTACACCGAGGACAGAAAATTGCCAAAGTAGCATTTTCTTCTTCTTGTTTTCTCTTGATTTTAATGGTATCAAGTTGGGAGTTGATGGTGTTGAGGATGTTTGTTTTGAATTTTTCTAGTAGATTCCCCAATTCTATCGTAGTAACAACTCCTGGTGTGGGTTTAGTAATTTTGTTTATAGGATCCCTTACACTTTTTCATGTTTTGGCTTGGCTGCGGGAGTACCTTTTACAATACTCTGCAATGTCTGCAAACGGCTTCTGATACACATCTCCAGAACTCATGAGATTTAGTACCTCAATGAAGTCATCCCTTACACCTTTTAGGAAGATGGTCCTAATTGTGGTTGTGTCTAAGGCAAATTGTTTTGTCTTTTGGTAGTTGTATAGGAACCTTTCTAGGTAATATTCCAAACTTTCTTCCTCAGACTGTTGCATCTTAAATATGCCATTCCTAGCATCCCTAGGTCTGCAGTAATCTTGATATTTCTGGAGGAAAGTCTCCTTCATGCCATCCCAAGATAAGATAGTGTGTTCTCCTAGGATCATAAACCACTTTAATGTTGAGTTTTTTTATTGTGGCTGGAAAGAGTTTTAGTTTTTGTGCATTATCAGTGTAATTATAACTCCTACATAGTATATCAAATTCAAACAAAAATGAATCAGGATCTTTTTTTGACATACCATGGAAGTGAGGCAGTGAGGACAATGGAATATTCTTCATAGCAACATCTCTGACAATGTCTAATATTGGGAATCCAAATGTCTTTGTTTCATTGTTCACATTTCCCTCTTCATCTGCCATATCTCCAAATAGCACGTTGTAGGGTGTTGGTGATGTCTCCCCACTAAGTGATGGTTCTGTTAGCAACATTACTTATTTTCGGCATCAGGATATCCAGGTCTACAGGTTACATGAGGAGCGCCCAAGCGCAGTGAACAGAAGAAGTCCTTTTCGGACTTAAAATCAAGCGAGCGGGAAAAATTATAGTGTCAACGGTCTGGATCCATCCATATGAGCATATCAACGATTGGTGGGAAATCGCGAATAGAAAGGTGTGCCGAAGATAACGCAATGGATGGCGCCCATATTGTGTGTAGGGAAATATAACAGTCGTCCATCCAGAGGACGCGTGGCGTGAGATCCACTTGCATAGGCATTTTGGCAATCGGCAATTCGAAGGGTGAAGGTTCCATGTTGCCCTATCTCTCAAAACCCCGAACCCCAAAAGCGTCGAAGGTGATCAAAGTAGGGCCCGCAGTATCACGAAGCAATCTCAACCGTCCGTCCACAGGAGACTCCTGGCGCGCGATTAGGCTCCTCGCCTATTCGCTCATCGCGACTCCAATGCACAAAGAGCAGCTCCTTCATATCCCTGATGCGCGAGGTGCCGGGAGTGTCCAGGGCCCGGGCCCACGGCATCGTCGGGAGAGTTCAGAGCCATCAGATCTAGAGGGACGCATGGCGCTAGATTAAGTTGTCTCAGTGTTTTTCTCATCGCGATTTCAAGAAGCAAGGATCAACCCCTTCATATCCGCGAACGCCGAAAGCACCTTTGAGAGTAAGCACAGAGTCACAGCTCTTGGTCACTTGGGAGACAAAGAGAGTTGTGCAGGAGGGGCCAAAGGCACCGAGTTCAGTTACAAAGGAGATCATTGCAATCTCCAGGCGCCATCGGATCCGATTCTCAATCCTATGTCTCGCTTGGATTAAATGAAGGCATGAACGGGTGGTTGAAACCTCCTTTCATTCATTAAGTGTGAGGTATGGAGGGTCTGGCAGGCAGTTTGCTCGAAGGGGTCCTATGTACCGTTTATTCCAAAGCAGCCATGCTGGAGTCTTCGAAGAGACAGAGAAGTCTGCACACGCTAGCTCGACACTTAATGGCTCAGCTACCCTCCTTACAGGAGCCATGCACAGTTAAGATGGCGCGTGAAGAAGGATTTCAGTACGAGTTTGACTGAAAAGACACCAAGCCCTGGGTGACTGGGCACACCTCTGTTAGGCGAATTTTCCTGAGTATATAGGCTCAGTCTTCATATTTTGTAAGCATCGATGGTAGAGCGAAGCTCCTGATTGTAAAGTTTTAACATACACTCTAGTCCTCGGGTTATGCATTTGTATGTAAGATTTCTTGTTTAGTGACAGACAGTCTTCTCATTCCATCTAGTTTTCATCTCATACTGAGGGAGTTCATGATTGACTGATTCACATGAATTATTGCAGTTGTGTTATGATAAAGGGTTTATTGTGGCACTATTGTATTCTCTAGTTTTTGGCGTTTGAATGTAAGAAGATCTCGCGTTTAAATGCATTCTCCTACAGTCTACTAGAAACCTGATGTTGACAAAAGACCTTCGCATCTCTCTTATACAAGTCTTCCCCCCTACTCACCCTTACTACAACTCGTTGTCCGAAGTTATCTAAGACCTCACTTGCCTATGCACGCCCGACCTAGTTTCAAAGTTAGAGCCACATTGTTTTGAGTTAGCTTCCATTCGATCACCCCATTAGATGAATCGTGACAGAAAATGATGGGCGTCAGGCTCTGCTCCTGCTGCAATCCAGGGGTGACTTCCGATGCTAACATTTCTGGCGCCGTTGCCGGGGATGAAGTTGAAAATTTTCCCCGGGATTGAACGACATTGAGCCTCTGATTTTGAAGGTGCATCAGGTATCAGAGCTTTGAAGATTGCTACTATGCACCTGGCGACTCCATTGTGACAACTCCATTGGGGACGAACATGTCATGGTAATTGTGGCTTTCAGAGGCAGACACACGCGGTCTCACCCACAGCTGCCTCTAGCTACACCTGAAACTGATCCAGAGGTGGTTCTCAGAAAAGGAAAGGCCCCTGAAGAAGAAGCTTCCACCGCCGAAACAGGTAATCCACCATCTCCTTCTGTAAGAACTCCATTTTCTCCTCCTCAGCTTCTTAATAGACCTCCTCCAGAGGTTTCCCGTTTCCTTAATTTTGGGAGTGTTCTTGCTAAGTTTTCCCCTCTTGGTATGGGATTGGAGGGAGAAACCCTTGTCACTCCCCTCTCCTCCGAAGTTGTACCTTAGCGTAGGCCCAGAACTGCAGAAGATTTCCCCACTCCTGCACAAAGAGGAGCACCCGCTGACTTGAGCTCGTTAGCCTTCTCCTTAAATCCCCTCTTGTTTTCCACTCCACTTCGAGACTCATTCCCAGTAGCCCCCTCGCGAACTCCTTCTCCTCCAAGTTCTCCTCCACCTAATATTCCTATGGCTGGTGCTAATCCCCCTCTAAATAGAATGGACGCCATAGTCGCTTCCAGATATGCTCCCTTAATCCTACCTCATCCTATGAATCCTCTCCCTGCTGGAGAATACTTGAATTATATGCCCAAGTTCACTGGGGAAGGAGATATAACTGTAGAAGAGCACCTGTCTACTTTCTACAGTTATGCAGACAACCTGAACATTGAAAATGAAGATGTCTGGATGAGAGTCTTCGTCCAGAGCCTGGATGGCGAGGTGAGAAAATGGTTTAGAGGACTGGCCCCCGGATCTATTGCTGGGATCGAAGCCCTGGATAGTGCTTTCCTGAGGCAGTGGGGTGATAGGAAGGATTTCATTTATTACATGACAGAGTTCGGGTCTTTGAAGAAGACGGAAGGAGATTCTGTCTCCGACTTCTCCAAAAGATTCAATAAGATGTATAACAAAATACCTACCGAGATAAAGCCTTCAGAAGCCTCAGCCAATATTTCTTATGCTAGTGCGTTTGGCCCCGATTTCTGTCTGTTATTGAGAGAAAGAAGATCCACCTCCTTAGCTCAAATGCAAGATGCGGCCATAGAAGTGGGATCCAATGTATTAGTAGCTGACAGACTGAGGAAGAAGGCCGATGCAGATAGAAGAAAGGGAAGGTTGGAAGCCTCAACTTCTGTCCCATCGGCGTCCCACCCTCAAGTGGATGAGCTGACCAGGATGGTGAAGTCTCTGTCTGCAGAGATGGAAAGAATAAAGGTGGAGGGGAGGCAAACATACAAGGGGCCCCAAAATGCCGAAAACAAAGGAGGTTTCAGGAGGCCAAATAATATTACTTCCCCGACTGTGCAGAGGGAGAGGGGAAGAGACAGAGAAGACCAGAATATTCAGGCCCCTTTCCAAAACAATTTTATGGCCAAGGAAGAAGAAGAGGGAACAAGAGAACTTGATCCTGAAATCCATTGCCTCGGAGACACTCCTCCTTTTCCTCATCTCACTAAATCAGCATACGAGGAGTCTCTCTTGGACAGTCAACTAAATGAATTGAGCAAGGAAGGCAAGGCTAGTGGCAACCAAGGCAGGTGTGATCTGAGGTCTAAGAGAAAGACAGTAGCACCCGATGTTCCTGAGAAGTCCGCTAGAACAGAGAAACCTGCTAATGAAGTAGCAGACAATCACAGAGGTAAGAAGACCAGATCCCTCTCTCCCATAGTTCGGAGTCATGTTCCCGAAATAAGAGAAATCCAGAAGCTTACACCTTCTTTTAACTTCGAGCATGAAATTCAGAAAATCAGAATCCCCGTGCCCCTAACCGAGTTGATTAAACATGAAGGGTTCAAGAAATGATTCTCTGAGCTTTTGCAGTCTGAGACCTCATGCCTTCCCACAGACTCCATCAATATGCAAAATGAAAGGCCTACATTTATTCTAGGTCCTATGGTAGAAGATAGGAATGACTCATCCCCTCCCTTCTACACTTCCTTGAATATACATGACAAGGTGTTGCACAACTGCCTGATGGATTCGGGGGATTCTCACAACCTCATGCCCAAAACTGTCATGGAAGAATTAGGACTAGAAGTCACCCGAGCCTATCATGACCTCTATTCTTTCGAATCCAGGAAAGTTCAATGTCTCGGGGTTATCAAAGACCTGGTCGTGACCTTGTTTCAGTTTCCCATGAAAAATGTGGTCATGGATATTGTAGTGGCTGATGTCCCCCCCAAGTTCGGTATGTTGTTATCAAGATCTTGGATAAAAAGACTGGGGGGAACTTTGCAGATGGACCTCACATATGATACTATCCCATTATTTGGAGGAGAGCATAGGAGGATATATAGGGAAGCCCAGTTGGCCTATATAATCAGTGATGAAGCCAATCCTACCAACCATCCCATTTTTTCCTTGGACACTGATTTAGGTTCCAGTTTACTGCAACTCACTCATGCTCCCGAGCCTCCTCTTGAACTCAGAAAGAAGCCCACCACTCCTCATGAGTTTCCTCCCTCCATCACCCCCGTCTGGAAAATGTTTTTTGATGGAGCCTGTTCCAGGGAAGGCACTGGTGTTGGGGTGCTTCTTGTGTCCCCTTCTCAGGAAACCATGTCTCTGTCATATAAGATGAAATTCAAAACCACCAACAATGTGGCAGAGTATGAAGCCCTTGTTCTAGGATTGAGAGTTGTGAGGGAAATGGGAATTTAGGAGGTAGCAGTGTTCAGATATGCAGAGTTGGTGGTCCAACAGGTCAGAAACGCTTATCAGGCTAAGCACCCTCGACTCAGAAATTACAGGAATGAAGTATGGGACCTAATTGACAATTTCTTCTTAGCCTTCAACATCTCTTTTATTCCAAGGGAGGATAATATTGTGGCCGATTCTTTAGTTGTTTCAGCTAGCTAGTTCAAGGTCCCTCGGCCGTCTATGGCCAAATATGATGTTGAGATAAAATATAGGCCCTCTGTACCAAACAATGTCAAGCATTGGAAAGTATTCGAAGATGATCTGGAAATCGAGAAATTTCTCCAATCTGTTGATGAATTTTCTGTGTTGCACATTGACCAGGATCCTGATACAGAAGGTAACCCTCACCCTGAGGTGTTTTTAAACAAAATTGCTAACCACCAGATCATTCAACTACCTAGCAATCACGTTCTGAGGGGACTAATTCCTTTAGAAAGATTGTTCGATGGGAATGATGTGGCAGTAAAGGGTAGGGTTTCAGGTGAAGATGCTGACACAGCCGAGTGCAACATTGTCACGTCGGAGGAGCCTAAGTTTGTCAAGTTGTCAAGGAGTTTGACCACAGAACAGAAGGCCGGATATACTGAATTGCTGAGAGAGTTTGCTGATGTGTTTGCATGGACCTACGAAGACCTCAAGACGTATGATACATCCGTCATTGAACACAAGATCCCACTGAAGGAAGAGGCTAAGCCATTCAGGCAGAAGCTAAGACAGATAAACCCCATGTTGCTGCTTGTCATGGAGAAAGAAGTGAAGAAGTTGTTAGAGGCCCAGATCATCGTCCCCTTGAGATATTCCGAATGGGTGGCCAATTTGGTTCCGGTTAGGAAGAAAAGTGGAGAAATCAGGCTTTGTGTCGATTTCAGGAACCTGAACAGGAGCTCAAAGAAAGATAATTATCCCCTGCCCAACATGGAACACATATTGCAGAAGGTGACTGGTGCATCTAGGATTTCCATGATCGACGGTTTTTCTGGCTATAATCAAATATCGATCATGCCTGAAGACAGAGAAAAGACAGTCTTCACCACCCCTTGGGGCACATTCATGTATGCCAAAATGCCATTTGGACTGATGAATGCAGGAGCGACATTTCAGCGAGCCATGGACATGGCCTTCATCGAGGAGAAAGATAGGTTCGTGGTGATCTATCTAGATGACATAACAGTCTTCTCCAGGTCTGACAAAGAGCACTGCTGTCACCTGAGGAAAGTCTTCTCAAAATGTCGAAGATTCGGCCTTTCCCTAAACCCCAAGAAATCTTTGTTTGCTATGGAGGAGGGGAAGCTATTAGGCCATATAGTATCAGCAGAAGGAGTGAGGATTGATCCTAGCAGAGTGGAGGCAATTCAGACCCTGTCACTTCCCCGGTCAAAGAAGGAAGTTCAGGCCTTTTTGGGGAAGATTAATTTTCTGAGGAGATCCATCTCGAATTTTGCTGAACTGGTGAAACACATTACAGATATGCTCAAGAAGGGAAACGAAGTAAAATGGACGGCCGAATCTAGGGAATATTTTGTCCAAATAAAAAGAGCATTGACTGAGGCACCTGTGCTGATCAGTCCCGACTATTCCAAAGATTTCTTAATCTTCTCTTTTTCTTCTTTTGATACAGTAGCAGCGGTCGT
This sequence comes from Picea engelmannii, assembly GCA_009831015.1. Taxonomy (NCBI): domain Eukaryota; kingdom Viridiplantae; phylum Streptophyta; class Pinopsida; order Pinales; family Pinaceae; genus Picea; species Picea engelmannii. The sequence goes on from ML853432.1 coordinate 16,161, forward strand.
GCTGCAGAAAAATGAGGAAGGGCGAGAGAAACCTATCGCCTTCTTCAGCAAGGCATTAAGAGATGCAGAGGTCAGATATGAAATCATGGAGAAGTAGGCCTATGCCTTAGTGAAAGCTCTCAAAGCTTTCAGAGTCTATGCCTTGCACTCAAAAGTGACCGCATACGTTCCTTCAGCCTCTGTGAAGGACATCCTTCTACAGCTCGACATTGATGGGAAGAGGAGTAAATGGATAGCCAAGATCCAGGAATTTGACTTGGAAATAAGGCCTACCAGATTGATCAAGGGTCAAGGCTTAGCCAAGCTGTTGGCTGAAGCTAATCGCAAAGCTTTGGGGGTAGATTTCGCTAATGAACATTCAGGAAATTAGCAGAATCAGTTGTCCGATGTAGTCCCTCAAACAGAACCCTTGTTGGCTCAATGTCCTTGGTACAAGGATGTCATATATTTTTTGCAGGAGTTGCGGCCCCCAGATGGCCTGCAAAGAAACAAAGCAAGAGCTCTGAAGCTCAAGGCAGTCAGGTACTGCCTTATCGATCGAATTTTATACTGGAAAGACCCCCTAGGAGTGCTTTTAAAATGCATGGATCCACAAGAGGCCGACAGGATCATGGTCGAATTTCACAGCGGCCTATGTGGGGGGCACCATTCTTGGAAGACCACAGCCCACAAAATTCTCAGAGCTCGGTACTACTGGCCCACCTTGTTCGTTGATGTCCATAGAGGAGTTAGAGCCTGTATCCCATGCCAAAGATTTTCAGGGAAGCAGTAGCTCAAGTCTCTGCCTTTACAGCCTGTAGTTGTTTTGGGACCTTTCCAGCAATGGGGCCTAGATTTTATTGGAGAAATCCACCCTGCTTCCAGCGGACAACACAGATGGATCCTGACTGCCATAGATTTCTTTACTAAGTGGATTGAAGCTATCCCCACAAGGAATTCTTCCTACAAGGTAATCATTGGGTTCCTGGAAGACCTCATCGTAAGGTTCGGCTGCTCAAGGAAGATCGTTACTGATAACGCAACCTCTTTTAAGGTTGAACAGTTATTCAAGTTCTATGAACAATTTGGGATCAAACTGATTCACTCCACCCCATACTACCCCCAGGGCAATGGTTTAGCAGAGTCCTCCAACAAAATCCTAATAAGGATCATCAAAAGATTATTGGAAGACAACAAAAGGGCTTGGAAATCGAAGATGAAATTTGCTCTATGGGCTGATCAGATGACCACAAAGAGATCTATAGGCATCTCCCCTTTCCAGTTAGTTTACGGGGTAGAAGTTGTCTTCCCATCTCAGCTGGCCATTCCCGTAGCGAAATTCTTCCAGGATTATCATGAAGAGCCCAATGACATGATCAGAAGAATTCATCAACTGGTAGAAGTCCAGCAGGTCAAAGAGCAGGTGATGATCAGAGTTCAGGACCATCAACAGAGGATCAAGCAGGTTTTTGACAAGAAATCCAAGAAGGAGGAGTTCCAGGTAGGAGATCTGGTACTGAAATGGGATGATCCTAAGAAAGATAAGGGCAAGCACGGCAAATTTGAAGCCCTATGGATCAGACCCTTCAAAATCTCTGAGGTTTTCTCAAATAACACATATCGGCTGCAGGATTTGGAGGGTAAATAAGTTTTCAATGGCCCAGTAAATGAGCATTTTCTTAAAAAATGTTTTGTCTGAGCCTTCGATGGCTCCCGTGTTTGTAAATATTGTCCTTTTGGTTCTTTGTTTTTACTTTTATTGTTTCGGCTTAGTAAATGACTCCATAGCCCAACAACAAGGCACTGGAACTGCAAAATGAGTCCTTAGAGCATCACAAGGACGACTCTATCCCCCATGGAGCCTAAATGTTAGCAACATTACTTGTTTTTGGCATCGGGATATCCAGGTCTGCAGGTTACACGAGGAGCGCCCAAGCGCAGCGAACAAAAGAAGTCCTTTTCGGACTTAAAATCAAGTGAGCGGGCAAAATTATTTTGTCAACGGTCTGGATCCATCCATATGAGCATATCAACGATTGGCGGGAAATCATGAATAGAAAGGTGCGCCGAAGATAACGCAATGGATGGCGCCCATATTGTGTGCAGGGAAAGATAACAGTCGTCCATCCAGAGGACGCGTGGAGCGAGATCCACTCGCGTCGGCGTTTCGGCAATCGGGAGTTCGAAGGGTGAAGGTTCCATGTTTCCCTATCTCTCGAAACCCAGAACCCTGAAAGTGCCAAAGGCGCTCAAAGTAGGGCCCGCAGTATCACGAAGCAATCTCGACCGTCCGTCCACAGGAGACACCTAGCACGCGATTAGGCTCCTCGTCTATTCGCTCATCGCGACTCCGATGCACAAAGAGAAGCTCCTTCATATCCCCTATGCGTGAGTTGCCGAGAGTGTCTAGGGCCCGGGCCCACGGCATCATCGGGAGAGTTCAGAGTCGTCAGATCTAGAGGGACGCATGGCACCAGATTAAGCCGTCTCGACGTTTCGCTCATCGTGATTTCAAGAAGCAAGGATCAGCCCCTTCATATCCGCGAACGCCGAAAGAACCTTTGAGAGTAAGCACAAAGTCACAGCTCGTGGTCACTTGGGAGACAAAGAGATATGTGTAGGAGGGGCCAAAGGTACCGAGTTCAGTTACAAAGGAGATCATCGCGATCTTCAGGTGCCATCGGATCCGATTCTCAATACTGTGTCTCGCTTGGATTAAATGAAGGCATGAACGGGTGGTTGAAACCTCCTTTCATTCATTAAGTGTGAGGTATGAAGGGTCTGGCAGGCAGTCTGCTCGAAGGGGTCCTATGTATCGTTTATTCCAAAGCAGCCATGCCAGAGTCTTCGAAGAGACAGAGAAGTCTGCACACGCTAGCTCGACACTTAATGGCTCAGCTACCCTCCTTACAGGAGCCATGCACAGTTAAGATGGTGCGTGAAGAAGGATTTCAGTACGAGTTTGACTGAAAAGACACCAAGCCCTAGGTGACTGGGCATGCCTCTGTTAGGTGAATTTTCCTGAGTATATAGGCTCAGTCTTCATATTTTGTAAGCATCGATGGTAGAGCGAAGCTCCTGATTGTAAAGTTTTAACATACACTCTAGTCCTCGGGTTATGCATTTGTATGTAAGATTTCTTGTTTAGTGACAGATAGTCTTCTCATTCCATCTAGTTTTCATCTCATACTGAGGGAGTTCATGTTTGACTGATTCACATGAATTATTGCAGTTGTCTTATGATAAAGGGTTTATTGTGGCACTATTGTATTCTCTGGTTTTCTGCGTTTGAATGTAAGAAGATCTCACGTTTAAATGCATTCTCCTACAGTCTGCTAGAAACCTGATGTTGACAACAGACCTTCACATCTCTTTGATACAAGTCTTCCCCCCTTATCACCCTTACTACAACTCGTTGTCCGAAGTTATCTAAGACCTCACTTGCCTATGCACGTCCGACCTAGTTTTAGAGTTAGAGCCACATTGTTTTGAGTTAGCTTCCATTCTATCACCCCATTAGACGAATCGTGACATAAACTAATGGGCGTCGGGCTTTGCTCCTGCTGCAATCCAGGGGTGACTTCCGACGCTAACAGGTTCAACCACTGGGTTTTTTTTTATATCCAACTGTTCCAATACCTTGTGTGTTTCCCCAATGGCAGATACAGCTTCTTCTATCACTACCTCTGTCTCTTTTCCATCTCCTCCTTCTAATGGGGTCGTTAATGATTCCCTTCTTGCTTGTTGTATTATGTTTTCAATCTGAACATTGGCTTCAGATTTGGTGCCTTGGGTTGTTGTTTCAATTGCCGCCTTAGAAATTTCTCCTCTGAGAATTGTTCCTACACAAAATT
>ML853433.1:0-17600 GCA_009831015.1 Picea engelmannii
TTATATTTCACAATTCTTGTTAGCCCATTCTACTATTAATTTGGAATCTCCAAAGACTTGTAATTTGTTTATGTTGTTATCTTTAGTCGATTTCAGAAGGATCCATAATGCATAAAACTCTGCATGGTTATTATTTCATGCCCTTGTTGCATATTTGAGATGTATAAACTGTGATTGAGGTATAAATAAAACAACTCTAGCACCACAGGTGCCTAGATCACCTTGACACACATCGTCAAAAAATCCCCATGGGCACTCATAATCAATATTGGGCATCACCAAGGGTCTAATACTAGCGACCTTAGGGTCCTTTTTGTGATATTTTAATTGTAACATGATTATGTGAGCATCTTTTCTTTGTGTGATAGCCGACTCTTGGAAGAGCATTTGATTATATGTGTGTGTGTGTGATTTTCCCAGTTTCATTCAGAAAAAATTATCACAGGTTTTCTTTAAGATATAAATATGTATGTTTTTAAATATGTTTCTCATATTCTTTTATCAAAGTAAAAAAAAATAAAAAAATGTTACACACACACACACAACTCATCTAACCCTTAACAATACTTTTGTCTTTGCCCATTTTATAGGTGAGGCCTTTCACAAGTGAGCATATGGCCTTTGTAGGTGTCTTAAATCTAGTGAACATGTGGGTTGAACGAGTGCACATGATTATTTTCCTCCTGCTTCTCCTCTCCTCTATTGGGTTTTTTGGGTAGTCTCTTTGGGTTATCTGGTTGTTTCCATAGGGATTTTGGTCTATAAACTTGCAGAATTTTCTACCTTGTGGTATGAAACTTAGTTCCAATTACAAGCCCTTATCAAGCTTCTAGGATGTGTTCATTTTTTGGTATAGTTTGTATTACATTTCTGTTGTAGATAGGTAGTCCCCAAGCTCCATCTTTTAAGCTAGAAAATTGATACCAAGTGTAAGACTCTTCACAAGGACTTAAGAGTTATAGACTCTGTATTAAATTTTCATTATCCAAGTGGATATTCTATTTTAATAAAGATAAGGTTTGAACCTATTTCTATTTCCATAAATAATTTATATTTATTTTCCTTGTTGTGCATCTTCTTTTTACAACAATGTCAACTTCAATTCAAAATCATAACATAATTCATTTAACAATTTCATAATTAAACAATTAATAATAAATGATAAGAATTTTGATAAAGGGATAAAATACCTCTTATTTCTATTTGATTTAGTCCCTTTCAGTAGCTCCAATTACTTGTCCTCCTTTGCTAATAGGATTTCCCAAATCATATTTGCCTCCCAATCATATAGGAACAACCTCTCTAGCTCCCTAGCTCTATGAAAAATTGGGGGTTTCCTATCCCTCCCTATCCAAAGATCCAAAATAACACAGCCACCAATATCTCAAAATTTGGTTTCTCTCATGGTTAGTAGTTCATAGAGTTCATAGTTTTTCACTTCCTGGTTTCTCCTTCCCTTTAACCCAATATTTTTTTCAAATATTTTAACCCCCTCTCCTTTCCCCCAAAGTTCCCTATATCCTTCACTCCCACCACCTTCCTATCCTTATTGGGAAGGTCCTAGGAGGGTCAACTATAATATAATAATCCTTCCCTCGCAGATATCTAAGATTTATTCTTTGACATGCTATCTACTTCATTAAATAAAATTTCAGATGGGTAGATTTATTGTCAATTTTTTAACATTTAATGTATTCAATTTCAGATCTGAAAGTTACTTTGGTCTTTCTACGACAACTTGAACCCATTTTTTTCATTGTGGGAGGGTAGGAACTACGAAGACTCGGGTCCTATCATTGTTTCAACAACTTATGTGTTGCAACAAAAACGACATTTCGTTGAAAGAGCAACGAATAAACCATGAACATTTATTGAATGGTTCATCGAAAGAGCAACGATTAAACCATGAAAATTTGTCGAAATCTTCGTCAAAAGAGAAATGAATAAACCATGAACATTTGTCGAAAGGTTTGTCGAAGGAGAAATGACTAATCCATGAACTTTCGATGACAAATCAATAACCAATCGATGACAAATCAATGACCGTTTGTCGAATGTGAAACGACTAAACCACTAACATTCATCGATAGAGAAAAAAATGTTCATTGAAATAGTCATCGATTGAACTATGACTAAACATGAACATGCATCGAAAGAAAAATGAGAAAAATCATGAAAAATCGTCGATAAAGAACCACCTTTTTGTCGAAAGAAAAACAACCCAAACTTTAAGTAAGACTGAACAATCATCGAAAGAGAAACTACCATGTCATCGGAATGCCGATGGAGACTGTATAAAAATTTTAAAATTATAGGTATGGAATTTTTTTTCATGTGATGATGTATCTCATATTGGGAGAGATGGGAGGACACGCTCCACTAATGCACTGATGGCCAGGTGTTCTGATGAGAAATATGATCCTAACTGTAGATCTCAAATGATGAGAGTCATCAATCTGTCTCCACAAAAATCCAGAAATTGTCTAAGGCACACTCGAGGTCATGTTGACATCATCCTGGACACATGGAAACCCTACATTAGTCCCCGCTAATGCTAATTTGGAAGGGATGAAACGTGTCTGCAGTTGGCTCCACCTGTCCATGTGGTAGTCCCTGGTTGTCCTGATAGATGCCCTGCTAGCATGATGAAGTACCACTGGATCAGTCTCAATCTAGAGAATATCGTTGGAGTCTACATCCCAGTGGCCTGGTGATCCAGGGGGGCAATATTTAATCTGGGTCATCGATCTGGAGTTGGACCTGGGCTATCGATATTGTATTTAACCTGGGTCGTCAATCCTTCACATAGCTCCACTGGCATGATGATGTGTCACTCTATCATGGATAATATGTAGAAGTGTTGCAACTAGAGTCTAGTGGCCCGATATAATCCAGACCGTTGATCTCAAACCAATGAGAGCCATTGATTTGGCTCGACCAAATGCGAAAATCAACTAATTCATGGATATAGCCATGCTGACATCACCATATACACATGACAATCTCATACTGGTCCATGTTGATGTTGATGTGGCAAGGGATGGCATGTGTCACTCGACTTTGAGGTGCTAACCTGTGTATTCAACAGAATCCACCTATCCACATGACAACTGTTGGTTGGATATGACAGAGCTCTGCTGACATGCTAATGTATCTCTACATAAGGGGAAATGGGAGAACGTGCTCCACTGATTCACCGATCGTCAAGATGATCTTGGTCATCAGTCGCAAACTGACGAGAGTCATTGATCTGGCTCCAAGGAACTTTGAAAAATGGCTAAGGCTTGTTTAATTTGGTCTGTTGATCTCGCCTTGAAAAACAATGGGAGCTATCGATCTAGCTCAATGAACAAACATAGAACCTTTAAGTTGTGATGATGTCATCTTGACATTAGTTGGGTCTCGTAGACACGTGACAAGTTTCTAATTGTCCGCATTGACGCCGAGGTGGTAGGGGTGACACATTTCACCTGGCTTGGAGGTGTTGACCTGTGTCTCTGGTGGGTTCCACCTATCCACATGACAATTGTTGGTTGGCTTGTCATTTGCCCTACTCACAATATGACATGTCATTGAACCAAGAGAAATATGGAGAAGTGTTGCAATTGAATCTTGGTGGGTTGATGGCCTGGTATGTTAACACTCATGCATGTTTTGTGGCGTGACGAGATCCTAGCCATCGATCTGCTTCTCAACAACTGTCATATCGGTCAGGCTCTACTTTCTTATTGGCGCCTATGTTCTATGTTGCAGTCTCATGGTAATCCCCATGGTTAATAAACTTAATCTCTTTTAGGGCGGGATGGGCCCATTTTTACCTCCAATAAGCACCCACGTGTTTAAATGTTTCCTTATGCATGCAAGGGCATGTATTTCTTTCCATTTCTTCAATTTTCCTCGAAGTCAGATCACTCTTGATTGTTCAGAGGATATGGAAGCTCAAATTCTTCCTTCAACTTGCTAAATCTCGACCTTATAACCTTGATGAACCTTCAAATTAGTGGAAGGAACAAATATGGTACTAACAAGTAGCATGAAAAAAATATAAAATAACATACTAAATTATTGATAACTTAAATTAACTAAACCTGATTTATTTGAGTGCTTCACAATTGAACATCTCCAGTGACTTAAATACATGCAAACAAATTACCACGAGTTAAATTCTAAGAATATATTCAACCATTATTCTACATATACTTTGATGCAAAAGAAATTTCTAGTTACCTCTATCTTTGTAACACAAGTCCATCATGTAGCGAGTGTATTATTTCCTTCTACTACATGGTGCTGGGATATGTAGATTTCTCCTATAGTACTTTCTCCCCACTAACTTTTTTTTTTGAAGTAATAAACTTGACACTCATTGCATCCATACTGTGCGTTATAGTTTCTTCTTCATCTCCATACCCATGCATAATTTGAGTGAAATAGGTTATTCATAAAAGGTCAATGCTTAATTTGCAATAAAAGAGCATTAATAATTTCTGAGGTTTACGTAGGTAGTGTTGTTCCTAAGATGATTCCTGGCTAGGGAATTATGTCAAGGCATCCATAATGATTTACAATTATTTTCAATTAGTTCGTATAACTAAATAATAAACAAGATGCATTTTATGACTAGTTTCTGGGCTTACAATTTCCAGTATAACTGATGCACTGGTTGAGACCCCACAAAACAACAAGAATTCAAAACCATTCAAACTTACCTGAGATATTGCTTATCCCTGGAGAAAATTCAATGAGATCTCCAAGTTCAAACCATTTCAGTTCTTAGTCCCCATTAAAATATGAAAGTACTGTACTCAAAGGGACTTTCTTAGCCTGCCCCTGTCAAAAACCCCAACTTCGCTAGTGGTGGAAACATGGCAAGTACCCCTGGTGCCACTACAATTAGTAAACATTGTAAATGGAAAAGTGGAAAAAAATAAAGCAAAATTTTCCTTGCATTAAAAAATATATATTCTCACCAGAGTCTCCATGGTTTGATTTCCTTATGATCAAATAATTTTTTTCTTGCTTGATAGTAGCATGCCAAAATAAAAAAATAACATACTAAATTATTGATAATGTAAATTAACTAAACTTGATTTATTTGAGTGCTTCACAACTGGATGTCTCCAATGGATTAAAGACCTGCAAAAAGAATACCACGAGTTAAATGATAAGAATATGGTCAACCATTATTCTATATAAACTCTGATGCAAAAGAAATTTCCAGTTACCTCTATCTTTATAACACAAGTCCATCATGTAGTGAGTTTATTCTTTCCTTCTGGTACATTGTGATGAACCATGTAGATTTCTCCTCGAATGCTTTTTCCCCACTTCGCCTCACTAGCTCTTTTCTTTTCAGAAAGAATCTCGATACTCATTGCATCCATACCATGCTTTATAGCTTGTTCTGCATCTCCATACCAATGCATAATTTGAGTGACATATGTTATTCGTAAAAGGTCAATGCTTAGTTTGCAACAAAAGGGAATTAATAATTTCTGAGTTTTATGTAGGCAATGTTGTTTATGAGATGATTCATGGCTAGGGAATTATTTCAAGGCATCCATAATGATTTACAATTATTTTCAATTAGTTCATACAACTAAGAAAATAATTAAACTTAGTACAAGAAACTTTAAAATTGGAACTCATTGTTTTCCTGCCACCCGATTTATCAATATTGTTGTCAATGTTCATTGAATCAATCACTAACTTGAGAAATCATTTTACATCACCAAGTCCTATGAATATTCCTTTCTACACATTGAGCATTGGAAAACATGAATGTTAAGGGAGAACATAAAATGCCACATCAAATTACATTCAATAATCTCTAAAAACAATATCATTAAATGGATAATAGGAATACCTTAATGAGCTCCTCTTGGTTTCAAGAATAATTTATTCTCTACTAAATAGGGCCAACCACGTGAAGGTGGAAGCTCATTTGGCCCCTCCCCCCTCTCACATCACTCTCAATTCCCCATACCAAATCGTGCATATTAATTTAAACCAATGCCCCAATTAGGCCTATACTCATTTGGGATGGAGATCATCATCAGTATGTGGGCCCGATTTCCACGTAGGGGATTTTCTTCTAGGACTGAGACTTAACTTGAATCTCTCTGAATCCTACTTGCAGAAAATAAATGAACTAATCTATTTCTATTCTAATACTAAACTATTCTATCCTGAGAGCTTGATTAATTAAAATATGACTAACAAATGATGTGTGTCTAAAAAGGGAAACAATTCATCACATTTAAACACTATTTAGAAACCTATGTAGGAGGGAAGTTTTCAAATAAACAGTTTAAAGTAAACTATTCAAATTGTAATAGTCATATTGCATCATTCATTAACTCAATTATAAAAAAATATTTTCATAATGAATATACTCGATTGATTAACAATAGTGAAAACAATAAGTAATACTCATTAATATTAAACAGATTGAAATAAATGAATGATCGTGACTTTCATAATAAAATACCATATGAACGCATGAATAACAGTACCATACCAATCGCTCCAATTTATGGATCACAGAATCACTAAGTGGCTCTGTATTTCTCAAAACTAGTCTTGACAACAATGTACAAGTCTCTTTTTTTTAAATCGAACCCTTTCCAGGTTCTTAAAAATGTCTATAAATGATATTACAAAAACTACGAGTCAAAAATCTATTCCCACTTTGTTCTAAGTAAAAGACTAAAAACATATATAGAAATAAGACCTTTAAGGTCTTGGACTAAAATGATTGGCATTCCTAGAATTAGTCCTCAACTGATCCCTTGTTTGATGCATGAGCCTCCAGATGTTCCTTCCATTTTGAGTAGTTTTCTAATATTCGAGAAATGAAATTAGGTGCTTCTGGATGTGATCTTATTTCATAGTTGAAGACCTTTTCTTCCACAACTAGCAAATCTTGTTGAATCCTAAAAAATATTTGATTGGAGATGATATGATTTTTTTTTGGTTTGACTAGAAATTGATTGATGGCATTAAGATTTACCTTGAATAACATTGCAAAATCTCCCATGGAATCTGCCAATTATCCTACAAATTGTTGATCATCTTGTCCGAAACCATCCAAAATTATTCTTTGTTTTGTTGGTGGTTCATTCACTTGACCAATTTTATTCTTTTGAATCCTTCCTTTTATAATTGTTCTCTTCTTCTTACTAAAGAATAAGTTCGTAGGAGGATCTTCCTCCTCCTCAATTGGTGTCAAATAATAAACATATAAAGGATTCAGGAATGGAATCCTATGAATACTGGGTAGAGGTGTGAATGAGGCAACTGATGAAGAAACCAAACTATGATGCTCTTGATTTTGAGTATTTTGTATGGAGTCTCTGGACCTTGACCAAAGTTTTGAAGTGAAGATAATATCTTTGATGGTCCTGTCAGAGTATGACTTGTAGAAATTTTCTCTTTGTGCTATGACTATCTCTGTTGAATATTTTAAGATAAAAGAGTCTCAACATGTAACTTATTCTGATTTGTCTACTGGATGATCCTTTCTTTTAATATTTCTTCTAATAACACTTCTAAAATTACCTCAAAAATTTTCTGGTTTGGATGGGATTCCATCTGTTGTTTGGAAGGGTTGGGCATTTGAGATAATTTTTCTATTAATTCATTTGTCATAGATATTGTAAATTGTTCCTTTGGTTGAGTCCTAGGAGACTGTTCTATGTACTCTTGTTGGAGGATCGATGGGAGGAAACTCCTCCTCTCCTTCTGGAAATTTAAGAAACCATCAAGTGCATGCTTAGGGAGGCCTTGAATTCTCTGCAAAACTTCTTGATAAGACATAGCTCTCCTAGAAATATTATCATGAGTAGATTCTTGATGAACATATATCTTTACACCAACAATAATGCAATGTTGATCTAAAAATTTTAAGGGGTCATTCCTCTTAAGTTCAATACAATACAAATTGATATCTTCTAATGACATAGCTTCTAGTTTGGCATGGATTACACCAAAAAGAGTATATGGGCCTATATGCACAAGAAAAGTAGGCCAAATTCTCTTGGAGAAATCATGTAATTCTTTAGTTATTCCTGTAACTATTGTTTGGCAGGCTATTTCTCTACAAACAAGTCTGTCATGCATAAATTTAGGCAAGGCATGAGGAGGATCATTACACCCATACATCCTAATATAGGAAAATATTTCTTCAATTTACCAATCACCAATTGGATCTAAGTTGTGCATATTTTTCTCTATGATCCTAGGTGGTAGAAAAACGAAGAATGCTTGGTGAAGAGGAATAATAACATGATGACAAATTTCATAAAAATGCTCCTTGGTGTTTTCTTCCCACAACTTAGAATGATAAATATGAATAGGTTCCATAGAACTTGGAGTCCACTGCCAACCCATTTGAGGAAATGAAGTATGAAATCAAATTGAATTCATTATATAAGTTGACATATAAAAAGGAGGGGATTTTCCTTCCGCTTTAGCTTAACAAAATTTTCAATGTATCTATACAAGTTATCAGATAGAATTGTACCCCAATTGAAGTTGTAACCACTAATTACTTTGTGCATAATTGGAACCCATTCTAATTTGAAATGATTAGGGTTATTTTCACCATATAATCGACACATTAGGGTTGTGACATATAATTCCCCTTCTTTGCAGGAAGAAGTAGCATATTTACCCAAGCTACCAATTTTAAACATATTCTCATCATCCCACCAATCTTTAATTAACTGTGGCAATTGTAAATAATATTTCACGCATTCCTCTTGATTAAAATTTTCTAGGAACTCTTTATTACAAAATATCTCAGGTTTGGGAAGTTTATACATTACTTGGATGTCTACAAGCCCGAAGGATCTAATAACCACCTTCTGATTGTTGAGAATAGTTCGCGTCCGAAGGTATACATGTTCCAGAGCCTAACATATCATATATGTGTATGTTGTCAACCTGTGTCTTGCTGTAATTTTGTTTAACCTGTACTTAGAAATATCCTGAAAAGTTATTTCTGGGGCATAGGTGTCATCATCACTCTCACTCTTTGCTGCTCCACTAGACTTTTATACCTCAAAAATCTTGAAGATATCGTACCGAGTCTTTCTCCTGGAGTGCAGTTTATAAGAAGTGTTTGAGAAGAGATTAGAGTTAGGATTATTGGATTCTTGGTCTTCCATCTATTGAGATGTATTTTTCTTTTTTCCTTTTCTAGGCACCATGGAAACTTATTAGAAATGTTTTCCAAGAACGAGGTCTGAAAACAAAAGTTGAAATCAATAGAAGCAATGAACTCGTGTAGAGCAATAAGAACATTATACATTGAAATTTAAAACATATACATTTCCAACTAATTACCATTAATTTGGATGTTGATACCATTAATTGTGAAGTGTATGGTGGCAGACCTTATTAACATTGAAAATATGATGCACATATGATCGACGACGTAAAAGTTTACATTTATTAATCCTAGTTTAATTATTCAATGTATCTTGTTGGAAGATTGGTTGTTGTTATTGATGTCAACCCTAGTCATTGGTTGTGATCATTGATGTCAACCCTAGCCATTGGATTTTGGACCCCATATTTGATCGAAGTACATAGACATGAAGGAAATTACATATGCAAATACAACACCCGTGAATGGATAGTATAAGTCATTCCACTTCCGGTGGTATGTGGCACATCACATGGATCCTCACGATTGAGGAGAAATGAATTTTTGAAGATGACAATGTGAATTGAAGAAGAAACTACATGCCGACCCTAATCTTAAAAGGAAGTGACATAAAGGGTATAAATACATATCATTATACATTCATTTTAAATACACACAAGTTTGTTAATGAACAAGGAGATATAAGTCGAATTTCAGAGGAAATATGAAGTAAAGAAGGTTGAATTTCAAGGGAGGATGAAGTCTTTAGGTGATGTGTTATAAGGTATGTTATTTAAAGATCATATTACCATTTTCTCTATAACATTGTTTCTAGAACAATTCAGATGGTGAAATTCAGAATCTATTGAGAAGAAATATCTAGGTACTTGTGGTAAAAATTTCATCTCTTTGTTCACTATAATTTGGGAGATACACTCTGTGGAAGATAGGGTTTTTGACTAGTCCTAAAGCTAGTCATAAACAGGTGTTCCAAGTAAAGCAGTCATAATGTCTTCATAGACAATCCAAATGAAGTGAGACCAATTTCATTGGAAATAATACAGGATGTAGTTTCGTGTGTATGAGTTTTAGAATCTTATGTTAAATTTTGAGCGGGGGGCATTATGTACAAGTTCGCTCTCCTGAATAAACCAGAATTGAATAAGGTCTATCATTTTCTCTATAACTCCTTTTATGGGAGGATTCAAGGAGTGAAACTTGGAGGAATTTCAAAGAATACATTGAGTAATATTATCTACAGGATCAGATTATTCCAAGAAGTGAATAATTGCAAAAGTTGAAGAAGTGTCAGGAAGCATTATCAGGTTCTATGTGATGGTTAGTTGATGGTGATAATTTAATGTAAAGTTTTATTATCTCTCATATATTCTTGGGTGGAAGGAAGGGGCAAGGATGGACAGGTCAACCCTCTATTGATATTGGAGGATTGTATCTTCCTTTTGGAGGTTTATCCCTCCCTTTATATTTGGAAGTTTTAGCTCCCCTTGGAAGTCATTACTTCCCTTGAACAATAACTATTGATTATTTCTCATATATTGTGCATGGTGTATTGTGGTGTATTGGTGTAACTCTTCTACTATTGTTCATTGCTCATTGGATATAATTGAATATATAATCTGGTTGAAGTATAAGTTAAAAAAGTTTTTAAATTGTACTTGATATCGATTCACCCCCCTCTCAGTATCAACATATCTAATTACTATCGTAATTCTCAGACATTGGGACCTCGGGGCATCAAGGATTATATTTATCGTTCGATGCCCAATATGACCTGGAAACTTGTAATCAATCCTTTTCGTAATTCTCATGTTAACCTTAATTACCACATTAATTTATAATTATCAATTAAATTCTCACATGTTGAGCATTGGGGTAAGATAAGATGACGTGGTGATTATACATAAGTGCCATGTGTCATACATAAATGATTAAATAACAAGTTTGACGGGGTTAAAATCAATGGCACATGTCATATACGTAGGATGGGTGACACATGTATGGGGTTAAATCGATGACATGTGTTAAAAAAATACATATGGAAAATATAGGTCGTGACATGGCAGAGGCAACATCATTGGGAGTGTTGTAGCGGTCTTATCAATATTTTGTCAGAGGCAACAACATTGGGATTGGTTTCCCGACCTTATCACATCAACACTACTACATATTGTAAAAATTGCAACGATCTACTTGCGATGTTATGGACAAAATTGGCCATACTGTCGAAAAATAGAGAAAATTTTAAGTTTTTTTCTCCATCCTACCCGATATCGTCGCATGTGCGACGTAATTTTCAAATCGTCGCAAGAGAGACATATTTATAAGGTCATCGCAAGAGAGACAACATCAAATGTGCTTTGCTCTTGCAACGGTATGGACACTTGGTCCTCCCCCTCCTAACAATCATCCACTATTTGAAAAAGTCAACATTGACTTGGTCAACTATCGTCGGAATTGAGACGTCATAAAATCTATAAATATGTTTCATTTTACAGATGTTGCGACAAGTTTTCTATAACAACGATGGTTCAAAAATGGTAGAAGGTCTTCTTGGCGAATAAAAAACAAGTTTTTTTTCATATGTTATAATAGAAAAATATAATAGATATTCTATTATACACCACTCAATTTTATAAGATAATCATCAGTATATGTTTGTGGGGAAGAATGTCAAAAACATTAGAGGTGAGAAAAAAATAAAAGAGGTTGAAAAGGGTGACAATAAATGTTATTTCCCTTGAGAAACTTGTTGTACTAGACGTCCCGAAAGAGTTTTAATAACAACAACTAAAAAACATTGTAGAAAATATGGGTACATGGACGAGGGATCAAATGAATATCGTCCCATGGTAATTAGCTATATTTATATTCATTATCTGTTTTAATATTGATTGTATTCTCAAACTTTTATACTGTTTTATACATGCACTAATTTTGCATGAATTTTTGTAATTATAAAGTTAGAGTTTATCCCTAACTTTCTGTAGAAAACACCAAGCAGTAATAGAAATGATGTTGTACAAGATGAGGAACATGAAGCAGATAATGAAGATCAAGTTAATGATCCCATGGAAGTAGATGACAATAATAACATAGTTCAAGATGACGAGACAAATAAAATGATCCAAGACTTATTCGGTCATCCAGATGAGGTCGATCATGGGGATGGTATTTATGATTTATGATGAACAGATTGAAAAGGAAAATAAACGACTTTATAAAGGGTTTAGATAAAATCTTATCTCCACTATATTGTTGTTGGTGAACTTAAAGGTTATGAATCTGATCCGTAAATGGGTCGAGTACTACTCTCCCCAATGTTTACAATGTGAGGATCTTTAAATTGATTATGGCTTATACAGTTTTTATTGAGCATATTAGTTCATAATGCATTAAAACACATAAACATAATACAAATGAACATTAAGGAGCATAAAACACATGAAGGCAAATAAGAGAGAGACAACCAATGTTGATAACAGAGTTCACCCCCCCACCTCTGGGGCTACGTCTCCGGACCTGCTCCAACTGGAATGCAGATCTTCTATATTCCTTATTCAAAGTGAGCTCTCAAAGATTTCTTACATTCAAGGACTATGGCTCTTCATTATCTCAGAACTATGGCTTTCAATAGCTAAGCACTCTCTCCTTTCCTCTCCTCCTTTCAACATGGATCACATAAGGAATATATATAGTTTTTCCTTACTCACTCTCCAACTAAGAGCATTAATTACAAGATCCACAATTGTAGGGTTTGATTACAAAGAAGGAAAAAAAAGATCCTTAAAAGTAGGATCTTTAACCATCTTAGGCTCAAAAATGGAAAAGTCTCAAAACTACCCAAAGAATTTCCAACCATGCCCTTGATTCTCTCAACCTACAATTAAGAAAAAAATGGCAAATTGGTGTGAGGTGGTTTCTCACATGAAAACCAATTTCCATAATTAATATATGAATAATATGTGAGACAAATTTTCTCTCACAAATATTAATCATTTTAATTACAAGTGAATAATAATAATGCATGAAGTATTTTTCCCACAAATGCATAATTAAATGCATGAGAAATAAAACTCAAGAAAGCATCATTTAAACACTTTTGTCGCCACCTTAAAATCAACATGGTGCAAAGTTATTTCACGTGCGGAGATCCATTCGGATCACACCTCCCCACAAAAGAAACTTTTGGTCTCCAAAAGTAACAGCTTCAATCCATCATCAAGTGTATGGAAATGTCTCTGAAAGGCATGTTCCATTAAGACTCCTTCACCCATGTTCTTCGAAATCAGAACACAACACCAACACCTGCAACTGCTGCAACGCAAATGCCTGAAAAAGGCACATCCCCTCAAGACTCCTTCACCTATGTTCTTCGGAATCAGAATGCAAATGCCCACATCTGCTTAAAGTCGCAACCTGTAATTGATGATAACCTGGAGCTGTGACTAATCATACATGTTTACATTTTGTTTTGAAACACTTGCCAAGAGTTTATAACCACACTCATTGGTCAAGTTTACATGAAAATGCCAGAAATAGGCTTAGGCAAAAGACGCCTCAATCAACTGAGAATACAAGGCTTCAGGCATAATCAAAATGCCTCTCACTCTTCCTCACATTGTAAACATTTGAGAGAGTAGTACTCGACCCGTTTACGGATCAAGTGGTACCAGAGCAGGTGACTGCTTTGCAGGATGGGCAGAGGAGCGAAGCACGCTGAAAGAATGTAAGAGTTGCAAGAGATCAATGACAACATTCAAGCTGACAATGCAGAATTGAGAAGAATTTTGCAAGTAGCTGAAGATGAGAAGCAGGAGCTTCAAGAGATGCTATGAGACAAAGAAGAGTTATTGGCTAAGTTGCAGAAGGTTGAGAAGATGGATGCTGCATCTCAAACCGAGGTATATGATGTTTCTTCATGTTCTATTTTCTCTCCATATGAAACTAATGTTGGCATGAATATCCTCACGAAGATGGGGTATAGAGGAGGTGTACTTGGCATTAATGGTCAAGGAGTCACCCATCCATTGGAGGTTGTACCAAGACAACCATTTGCAGGCTTGGGTTATGGACATGAAGAGAAAGGAGAATGCTCGAAAGTTGCTGAAACTAAAGCCATCTCTTCACCACCGGATTCCAAGAAGGGAATCAAGAAAGTTAGTCCTCATCAGTTCAAGGACTAGTCAAGAAGGTATAACAATCATTCAAGTTTTTCTTTTGCATATAAGAGAAATGATTGCTTCCATAGATCTTCTAACCGTGATGTAGTTAAGCATCAAACAAAGAAAATGTGGGTTAAGAAGACGGATGTGTCCATGAGAAGTGAGATCAAGTAGAAGAAGAACCTTATGTATCCTCCTGCAAGGAATGTACAGCTGAATGGAAAACGAAGGAATTTCTGCAATTTCTGCAAAATAAGTGGCCATTGGGAAAAGAAGTGTTGGAAATTGCACCCTGAAATTCGCCACAAGTCAAGCAAGCAGAATGTAAAAGAGCCTGTGAAGAAGGAGACTCCATCCACCATTGGAAAAGCACGATTACGAGATGAAAGTTCTTGGTGCTGGTTCGGTAAGCAGGTCATAATGTTTCTGCAAGTTTTATTTCTGCTATGTTGCAAAATTTCGAGTTTTATGGGGGCAGGTTTCTCCATTTTGATGGAAAACACTCAAAAATTTTCCAAATTGGAATCGAGAAGTAATGATGTCATTGTGAAGGGCTGGACGAGAGAAATCCAACGGCGTGAAAATCGCACCAAACGGCCTCCGGATGATAAAGTTACCTCTTATCTTGGATATGGTCGATGACCGCAGCCTTCCTTATCTTCCTCTCAACTTCCCCTGGTCGCCATTTCTATGCTTGCCTTGCCCTCGGTGGAAAGGATTATACTGGGAACAAGATGAAATGGGAGGCTAGATCTTGAAACTGAAACAAGTATGGCAAAAAAAAAGAAGAAACTGGGAGAGCTGCAGCGAACAGAAGGAGTCGAGTTCCCCGGTTCAGATTCCCACAACGCGGTGAACAAAGAGGAGTCATGTCATTTTTTTTCATGGATCGGTCTGTGCTGTCGCAGAGTTCGATTCCTAGGATGCCTTTGTCATAGAGGAGATCCAGTGGAAGATCTCTCCCACAAACCTTGTGGATATGATATGGAGGTCACCACTGTGTAAAGGCAGATTTTCTTGTGGAGATCAATTTTTTTTGTGGAGGTCTCTATAGTGTAAAAGGAGCACCATATCGTGAAGGTGAAAGAGCCTTGTCTGCACCGAGAAAGGTTGAAGGTATCATTTTCTGAGAGAGGAGAGTTGTCGGGTATTGGACTGGACGCGTTTTGGTGCAAACAAAACCTCTTTGATTGCATTTTGGAAGAGGCCACATGCTGCTTGTTGTTCCTTCATAGATGGTAGCTGCAGAGTGGATCTGGTCTTTCTGGAGAGGAAAAGTGTTCACTCGTCATCCGAGGGAATCCACGACTCAGCCACCAACAAAATCTGAATTCCGTTTGATTCACATTGAGCATTTCTCCTTCTCCATTGTGCAAGATTGACGGTGATCACATCCATGGTAACGTCTTGTGCACGGTTAGTTGATAACATTCGGCGATTTGTGCCACAGTGCGCGGTTTAGCTGGCGGACATTTGGCGAATCATTTATATGGTGGATATTCATATGGATAACGCATATGTTTAGCGAGAATTTCACTCAGTTGTAACAGTTAGCGGGATTTTCTGTATATGCTAATTTCCAAAATGGGTAAGCGGGCGAGTCGAACCCGCAATATATCCTCCTGTTGTTGCAACTTATTGGTGATTTCCTTGATTTTCTTGGCAGCGGCAAAGAGAAGATTTGGGTATTCCAGAGATCGATACGACAACATCCAAAGACGAGGATAGTTTGATCCGCGACCCGATTTTTTGCATGAAAAGAGAGAATTGCCAACACGTCATCACTGAACACACGCGTTTTTCCAACACGTCATCACTTATTTCTAAGCCTTACTTGAGCGCCAATACTTTCTCTAGTTGAATACTCTATTCAGCTCAACACCTTCTGTGGATATGGATAATATCGATCCTTAACCAAAAGGATTTTTCTGCTCTGAAATTTGAGTGGTTAGTGATGATTTCTACGAGTCTAAACATGGTGAGTGACCCAGTTGGGAATTTGCATGGCGACATTCAGAGGTTGAAGCGCTCTATGAACCGATCCATCTATGCACTAGCAGGTCTTGCAGTCGTGGTCATGGGTCTGTTGATTGCCCTCATAGCAGTAGGAATTTCCCAGCACAATTCCCTTCACGACCTCAGGCAGAAGGTTGGAATTGTGAAGAATCCCACCGTTGATTTCGTCACTGGATTCGGTCATAAGAATATAGAGGGTCTTACGTATGGAGGTAGTTTGTTCAGAGGAAACAGTTTTTGGGCCACCAAAGCTCAGTTACCAGGTGAATTAACAAAATCGATTTGGTGCAGCTCTGTTTAATGACAGAATCTATGTTGTTGGAGGTTGAAACAACGTCACTGATTCAAATGAAGCTATGGTGAAATCTACATTCATCTACGATATCCAGAATGATAAATGGTCAAAAGGAAAAAATTCACTTGAATATCACAGTGATACATGCACAGATTCCCTGAATGGGAAGGTTTATGTGGTTGGAGGCTATGGTGCAAATTACTCGTACCTGAACATAGCTGAAGTCTATGACCCTATAATAGATCCGTGGAGTCAGCTTCCCAATATGCCAAATGAAAGAAGGGAACTTTGATGAGGCATGAATTCGTTTAAAGAACTTGTATGATCTTGGTTATTCCGCAACTGACATGATTACAACACTTTTCCGTGTGATTAAAAATTATGACATGCCCGAGTATCTGAAGCGGGAATTTATAAGGGAAACTGGTTTTGCACATATGAGGATATCAGATGGAGTTGGTTCACTTCTCCAGTTATCTGGTCTTCTTGCCAAGTTATCCATTGTCCGGGATACGTCCAAAGCTGCATAGCTATGTTTGGGTCTGGTAATGTGTGTTTGTCCAGGACAGTAAAGTGCCACGAGGTGGTGAATTGATTGATGGGAAGTCTGCATAGAGCCGAGACTTATTACTCGGATTTCTTTAATCACTGAGACTTGGTTGTTGCAGGTCACACAGGCCATTACATAGCAAAAGAATCAAGAGCCAAGACTTTGGACTATTTCTCCATCATTTCCCGCACTTTGGAGGACTGTATAGTTCATTGTTTGGAGTTCGAATGAAGGAAATGTCCATATGCCAAGCATCAGATTCGGTAAAGCTGACTATTAAAACTTTTGTTTTGATCATATACCCTAGTTTTAAATACTTATATATGCACATGAGATATGTCATAGTCGGGGTCTCCTTGGTGAGAACGTGCAAAAGTTTGCCCGGAGATGCTTCTATACTTTGGT
>ML853433.1:18770-29626 GCA_009831015.1 Picea engelmannii
AAAAATGCAATCTTTACAATTACTATTCTTTACATTAACTAGTTATTTTTTATGTTTTAGATTTTTAGATGAATTTTTGTTACCCTCGTCAAATATTTTACCTTGCACATATCGAGATTTACATGCCATTATGAAATACATTGGAATGGAGTATCAATGTATAGATGCATGTCCTGATGATCATATTATATATTATGGACAACATGCGTCGGAAAAAAAAATTCTTGTATGTGGTATCAGTAGATATCAAACCGATGAAGTGAAAAAAATGGTGCCTCGAAAGGTTCTCCGACATATTCCCATAATTTCGCATTTGCAACGAATGTTCAGGTGCCAAAGCAAACCACAATTTATGGATTACCATGCATAAAAGAGAATTGAAGATGGCATTCTTCGAATGCCTATAGATGGTTATGCATTTAGGGAAATTGCTGCAATTCGCCAGAATTTACAGATGAACCTCATAATGTTAGGATTTCATTAGCAACTGATGGTGTTAATAGATTTGGAGAGCTTCGGTCTGTTTACTCAATGTGGCCTATTTTTGTTATCAACAATAACATTCTTCCTTGGATGTCAATAAAGAGGGAGCACATAATGTTGACAATGATTGTTCTAGGTATTTGTTTACATTAATTTTTCGAATGTAATTTTTTCATTTGTCTTTTTTTTTGCATAATATATTTTATTTATTTATTTATTTACATATATATACATACCATGGTAGTAATTTTGTGTAATTTCAAACAAATACATAAGTACCAAGTTAACTATATGAATGTGTATATCGAGCCTCTTATCGACGAGCTACTAAAGTTATGGGAGGGAATCACTATGTATGACATCTGTAAACCAATTGGGAAGAAGAGATTTCAATGTCGTGGAATACTTTTATGGACAATTCATGATGCCCCGGGACTAACAATTTTTTGTGGTATATAACGTTCCATATTGCATGCTTGAATAGTATATAATTAATTGAAGATGTCATACATGTTGTTTAAATAATCCTTTCATATTTAATAATTCACATTAATCCATTTGTTGTAGGTATTCAAAAAAAGGGTAAATTTACATGTCCAGTTTGTGGTCCTAAGATGAAATCTCTTCGGTCAAATTTTTTAGGAAATGAGGTGTTTGATGAGTATAGACACTTCCTCTCTAAGAACCATAAGTATCGTACTACTGAAAAATATCTTGTCAATGGGAAACAATAGACTGGACTAAGACCACAAATAATGAAACCTCGCCTATGGAAGTTGGCATATGACAAAATTAATCCTCAAGGTATTCATTTTGTTTATGTATCGTAAATGGAATCATGTTTTGAAATTTTATTTTAGTTATTCAATTTATTTTACCACATTTGATAAATAATGTTTTGATTTTTTTTATTCTTCATCAATGTTGTCGTTGTGAAGGTAGTAATAATGGGCTTCCATACAGAATGAAATGTTATCCCACTCAATTCATGAGGTTTCCTTACTAGAGGAGCTAAAAATAGTTCATTTGTTTGATACAATGCATATCAGGGAGAATGTGACAAAAACATTATGGAAAATCATAGATGGCAGGAGAGATAAAGAAAAAAAATGTCAAAATTTGTAATGACATCCAGGAAGCCAATCATGCAATGCAAAGTGTGATCCGATCAAATAGAGATGGAGACAAAAATAACCTTCCATGGTTATTAACAGAGCAGGAAAGCACTGGTGTAAAAGAGGTCATTCAAAGAATTAATTTTCCCATAGGTTTTTGTTCAAACATAATAATATCTTAACGAAGAAAGGTGAATTTGGTGAGGTAAAAACACATGATTGACATACCTTCATTAAGGTAATTAATGATTTTAGTATTCATATTTATATATTGGTCGTATAGATTTTTTGATATTTTTGTTTTTTTTGTCTAGTTTTGAAAAAAGTAACGATTCGTTTGTATTGTTACAGTATGTTCTACCTCTATATCTCCCAAATGACTTTTACAACAACGTCAAAAACAAGTTATATATGATCTTGGAAAATACATGAGGTAAGTAGCCGTAATGTATATTGATTTTTTTTTTTCATTTTTTTGTTGTACTTAATGACATGTGTGAAAATTTCTTGTGTGAAAAGAGTCTTTTTTACCACGCTCTCCAAGGGCGTCTTCAAAAACAACCCTTGTTGTCATCGAGAAGAGAATTTTTTTCTTGTCTGAAAAGAATCTTTTTTTAGCACACTCTCCAAGGTCATCTTCAACAACAACAACAACAACAACCCCAATCCTCTTGCTAAACAATACAATATGTTTTGCTAGCCCATTTGGTTAAAACTTTCCTTATTAAGTAAGAGGTCTTGAGTTTGAGTCTCTCTTTTTGTTACTTTTTTGTGAAAAAGTTCATGCTCCATTGTAAAGTGTATTTCACTTCAAGTATAAAAGTGAATCACTATAAGTAGCTTTAATATTTTAGAATTATTTATTTTCCATGAAAATTTTCTTTTATAAAATAACTTCATTGTAAAAGTGATCCCCACTCCTTTTTATAAAAGTGGGTCACTTCATCACGTGGTCCTTTGGTTATGGTTTATACCTTTTTTTAAAAAGTCATAACGTTCACATCTGAAGTCTATTTTCAGTGTCGTATTTTTTTTAAACTGCCTAATTTTTCTATATCTTTCCATCCAAATCATCAGTTTCAGTTTTTAAATCCATATTATCTACATATCAGATATGGCTTCTTCAAGTAATATTTTGCTTACCAACACCAACTACTTCCAATGGAAATCCCATATGGAGGATTTATTAAGAAGTAAAGGCTTGTATCAGATTACCTTGGGAAAGGAAACCTAACCTATTAATGCAGAGAAGAAAGTCAAATGAGATAATAGGAATGATGAAGCACATGGACTAATCAAAATGTCCATCTCTCCTGATTTAAGGTTCCACCTTCAACAAATTGATAAACCCAAAGAATCTTAGGAAAAGATTGAATCTGTGTTTGGTAAACACAATATTATTTGAGCACAACAATTAGAAAATCAAGTATGGACTTTAAGTCCAAGTGATTTTCTTGGATTGAAGACTATCTATCTAAGTTTAAAACACTCAAAATTTTATGTGAAGAATGTAAGATAAATATAGAAGAAGATTGTTTCATCTATCTTATTTTTTCTAAGCTAGGTAGTGCATATTTTGTGTTTGTATCTACCTTTTATGCCATGCAAGAGTCTCCAGGGACAAGTTATCAAAAACCCACTCTTGAGAACTTTTGTGATGCTTTGATTAGAGATCAAGATAAACTTGTATAACTTGGAGTGATCAACACTGCAGGTACCTCCAACAAAGCCTTATTCCTCCATAAGAAAGATAAACCCAAGAATCCCAAGAAGCAACATCCTCGCCACAACAACAAGCAACATAAGTGTCCCAAACCCACTTAGACAGCTTTCGCTCCTAATGGTGACAAAGGAGAAAAACATAAAAATAAGAAGACTGATAGACATTGCAACTTTTGTGATAAATATCGTCATGATGAGTCCAAATGTTTCAAGAAGATGGAAACTTTATAAGCAACGAAGAAGAAGAACAACATCGGTATTGATTCTACTTCTTCTTCTTCTTCTCATGGACATGCACTTTATGCTTCTGGTTTCTCCTTCAATACTAATTATACTTCTTCTTATGATGAGTGGTTTATTGATTCTGGAGCATCTTATGATATGGCTAAGGATAGAGACATATTTTCAGCTCTAAATGAATGTAACACCAAGAAAATATTTGTTGGTGATGATAGATCTCTTAGTGTTGAAGGATATGGAATAGTTCAAGTAGAAAATGGTCATTTCAATGATGTATTGTGTTCCAAGTCTTTCTTGTAACCTTCTATCAATATATCAAATCACTCATTCAGGTGAAGGTAAAACCATATAGTTTTCACCTCACCAAGTTGTAATCAAGGATCTAAAATATCCTAAGTATGTTCATGCAACTGGAATTGTTGATGATATTACCAGGTTGTACAAGTTGTACAACTTTGGGTCATCATCTTTTTTATCGGTTTTTGTTTCTCATAGAGATGAATTGAGAAAATTTTTGCATGAGCGGTTTGGTCATCTAAACTATCGCTCATTACAAGAACTATGTAATCAATTGTAGATGGTGATTGGTCTTCCTCCTGCTTCATGCAAAGATGGTGTTTGTGTCAGTTTGTTCTTGAAAAACATCATCGAGACAGTTTTTACAAACATGCCTCTTGGCATGCCTCGTGCCCTTTGCAACTTGTTCACAGTGATTTGTGTGGTCCACTTTATTATGCTTTTTTTTTGTGGGGGGGGTTGTTGGTGTCCAGGTATGAACAATTTATTCACCCTTTTTCCTACATTAATTTATCAATCTGGGTGCGTATCCTTTCAAGGCAACGCACAAGGTATATGCAGGGGAAAGAGTACAATTCGTTCTGGCCAAGGATTCACGATTAAGATTCAAAACATTACTATCAACTGGATTAACTACAACTTCCGAAAAGTACTCATAAGAATCACACACTGTAACAACAAGCATAAACTAATAAATAACACTGTAACAACAAGCATAACTGATAAATAACACACTGTAACAACAAGCATAAAACTGATAAATAACACACTGTAACAGCAAGCATAAAACTGATAAATAACACACATAGGAAGACGCAACACCCGATCAGAAGAGCATGCCCAGCTCTCTGATCAGGGCTACACTGGTTACAACGAAGATGAAGACAACAAAATAGGTAGTGTTTTATAAATCTGAAAAAGGTTATTACAATCTCAATGGGGACATCCCCAGTTACAGGAATAAACTGTCTTTTATACATCAAAATGGAGAACAACCTCTTTCCCCAAAACATGGTAACCGTATCCCCAAAAATATACATTAGTTGGAACGACACCAGTACCAGATGGACAGGATCAGTGAAATTCCCAAGATGGTTCAGGGATATGCGACTCCATTTGCGCGGCCTCTTTATGGCTTGGTTGTTTCTGTGAAGAGCGGATCTACTACAGGATGAAGCCCTGGTCCTGTTCTCCAGAATTTGTATTCAAACATTCATTTTAGTGCTACGAATAGAAAAAACTCCACGACTTTTACTTCATTAATAAAATATTCCAATAAACAAGGTAGGGGTATTTACCTCACAATTTTAGCATAGTAAACATAGGTAAATAAGTGCAAAAAGGTCAAAACGATAATGGAAATGTAGCAGAAAGATAGCCCGATTTGGTTCCCAATATCTCCCCCCAACTAGCCTTCTGCATGCCCTCATGAAGTTCGTCGCTTCCGCAGGTATGGATTTCGCTGACTGTTGGCTTCCTGAAAATGGGCAAGATCATATTCTTCGGCCATCTCTGTTCCTAGAACTTTAAAACCATCTGAGAGGTGGACGTCTTCCCACCAATCTTCCAGGATGATATACGCTGGAGTGTAATCTTCTATTGGCAACCAAATAGTGGGAAACTGAAACCAGAGTCACATCCATCAGACCCCACTTGTTTGGACACATGCCACATATCTGGGCACTCTGGGGAGCACCCGTGAAAAATTTGGTGCCCCAAAAGGTTCCCTGTTCCGGACAGCTGTAGGTGTCATCATCCACCTTTTCTGATAGCAATCAAGGGCCTCTTCATGAAATGTGACTATTTGCTTAACGCAAAGATCAAGGCACCAATTTTGTGTCCTCGACATTCTGTCTCTATTCGCCTCAATTCCTAAAAAGGTGTTGTGTTTATTGAACATGGTGACTGACCTCTTAGGTTCTCCTCTTATCATAAACGACTTTGTAACCCGATTACATTCAAATGTGTTAAAATCCTTCTGCCAACTGATCTAGTTGAAAGTGTAAGAGGTGAGGGCCCTTAAATGAATGTCTCCCACATACAGGACCGTATTGAAGTCTTTGTCCAGGTGCAACAGATATCCATGTAGGTAAAATTCACACATCAAATGTTGAGTTGGCATGTCGTGGTGCCTCATTATTTGGAGGAATTGTACACGATTTTATATTTTATAACTAATCTCGTTTTTTATGCTCTCCATGCAGAATAGAAGAAAATGTTCATGTAAGAATAAAGAATAACAAGAAGCAGGGGGGAGACATGCCATCACCTCTTGCGCCAAATTGAACATCTATTCTTTATCCGTTTTCAGCTCTACCACTTGCTTTTCCAGCTGCTCCATCTTGAGTTGCTGCTTTGCATGCCTTAATCTCATGATGTCTATACACTCCACATATTCAAAAATAGTTGTGGAGGCTCGTTCCTGAGTTCTTCTGATCGCGTTTTGATACTGAGCCGCAGTAGATTTCCAAGTCTACACTTCGACCATTAAGGCATGCTCATGGTCTTCAAACAATCCCTCGACCGGGTCTGTTTGAGTAGCAACAGAGGTTATGGCTGCCTGGTTCGTCTGAGTCTTTGTTTCTACTCCTATGGCCTTGGAATTTCTAGCTTGCTGCTTGTATTTCTTCATCCGCTCCTACATTTTGTGTACCTATTTCCTTAGTTTCCTGAACTCCATCTTAAGCTGCATTGTCTCCTTAAATTGTAGCTGATGTTTTTGTTTGACTGGGAGTCTTACGACCTTCTCGTCTGGTTCTTCCATTGGTTCATTCGTCGGGTCCACTTTGCTTGGTCCCTCCTCTTCACCTACAACTATTTCCTCTTGTTGCACTCTCACTGTGAATGGCGGTGCCCTTGTGAGATGCTCTACTGCTAATGTGTCTATTTGAGTATCATCTACCCCACACAGTTGTGGATTTTGTGATAGAATTGGAGGAATGGCGATATCTTCTTCTGTATGCCGAAGGGAATGAGTTCACCTTACTCCTCTTGGAATAAAGGAGAAAAAAGAGAACTAGCAGGGATCTTCAATATTCAGTCCCGAGGTCGACACTGGTTCTTGTGGTTCGGCACCAACCTCACGCCCTAGTTCTTCCATCACTTCTTCCATGGGCTCTATGGTCGGGGTGGTCACGACCTCTTCTTCATTCTGATTATCCTCCTCCATCGACTCCATGGTGACAGGAGGTCCTTGTGGAGTACCCTCGGTCACAATATCGACCAATTCACCTGCTCCTGTCTGTTGTGACCCCGCTTCTGTGGTTGTCATACTATCAAATTGTTCTATTGATTCCACAGGCGAGGCTGGTTCTTTTGGGACAACCTCGACCGTGGTACTAGTGGGCCTTTCTGTGTAAACTTCCACATCTTCCATTGGTTCCATGGTTTCATCTTTCTCTTGGGGAGAAACCTCTTCTTCAAATGCTTCAGCTTCCATCTCCATTTCTTCTGGTTCCTCGTGGTCAACATAGTCATCTTCTTCTGCATTTTCCTCCTCAGCGGCTTCTGGTTTATCTTCCCTAGCAACCACAACGACTGTTACTTCTTCCTCTGTGGAATCCTGAAATAGTTCCCACGGGATCAAGATTTGTCTGATGGCATTCATTACTAACAAATGAACCAACCCATGCTGGGTGATGTTCACCAATACCTGTCGCGATTCCTGAGCCGCATGTGCCATTAGGTGAAGGCTTCTCAATAAGAAATAAGGCACATTCAGTGATAAAGTCTCTTCTTGGGGAAATTGTAGGTGACTTAGTATTCGGAGATGGTATTTGAATATGGTGGAGTATCTCCCTTCACAATTCATATATCTCATGATGAACTCTGCTACTTCCTTCCATGGATGCGGTAGCGAATTTCGGTCGTATCCTTGACCCTTCTGCACAATGCTTTATCCTACTTGTAAAAAGGCTTCGAGAAACTCCGAAAGGACAAACCTTCTTGAAATCCATCATTGTCCGTTTTGATGGAGTCCACTGACTTCTGTGATGGCTTCCTCTGTCACAAGAATTTCAATTTCGCGGACCCGAGAGCTTCCTTCTCTCAAGTTGAGTGCGAATTCCATCGCAATTTCTTCATTCGACCCTTTCAACCTATCAAAGTAAACATTCCAGCGCGCGTTCTCAAAGACCTGCCATACCTCCTGATTGTTCTGAACTCTCATTGTATCTTCAGGTTCATGCCACACAGATCGTCCACCCATTGCTGTAGAGGCGGAGTCAGCACGACGAATGCAGTTAGCTGGTAGGGGAAAATGGCAGGGCTCCAAACTATTGGCAATTTAAATAACGTCATATCGATTTTGGGGACGACGGATGAAACAACACTATTATGTTTGGAAATGATGACAGATTGTGGTGGTACTATCATAAATTTAATGCAGCGTGTTGGGGAGGTGACTGATTATGACTCTACACGTACGAGTATGCATTTCAACATATCAAGTTATGATTACGGAGTACCGAAATCATTGGATTCTGTTTGGTGTGGATCGTGTGTCATAAATGTTTTTTCATGGTATGTCGTCATTTATTATGATGGTTTCCCCCCCCAACTTAATTACGGTCATCCATGGCACGTTCTGATGTCTTTTTGGAATATTTTAATTAAATCCATAAAATTCGGTGGAGACGTACCTGGGGACCTACCTTATGGTGGAGTAACAGCAAAAGGTTTGACGGAGTAACGACAACAGGGCATAACGACAGCAAGGAGTAACAACAATGACGGAGTAACGACGATGGCGGAGCAGCGACAGTTGCAAAGTAATGACATCGACGGAGTAATGGAAGTTGCGGAGTAACGACACCAGCGGAGTAACGGCACCGACGGAGTAACGACACTGGCGAAGTAACAACACTGACGAAGTAACGACACTGGCGAAGTAACAACACCGACGAAGTAATGACAATTTCTTTATAGAAACACTGGTGGAGTAACAACGTCGAGTGTTACATTTATTCTGGTCATATTCATTTGTTATTCCTGCAAAAATACAAACAAGTAAGAAATAACAATTTATTTATTTATTTATTTTTATTTTGTTTTATTTATTTATTTATTTTTTAAGGCAGAGTGAGAGTGTCCTTCATTCCAACAATCATTAAATCAGATGAGCCAAAGAGGTGTTTGACAAAGGCATTTCTAGAGGCTAGACAGTGGTATAGTTTTAGACGGTGTCCGTTTACTAAGAACGAGGTATGATTCTCATCTATTGTAATTAATCTAACCGTCCCATTGTCGAACATTGCGTCTACTTGGTATGGTCCCATCCAGCGAGTGCAAAGCTTGCCTTTGAAATCCTTAAATCAGGAATCGTAAAGTAATTCCCAATCTCCCACATGAAACACCTTACTTTTGATGAATTTATCATGCCATTTCATTCTCTACTATTGAACAACAATGGTCTTCTGGACAAATGCTAACCGAATCTCGTCCAACTCATTCAGCTGTTCCAGTTGGTGTTTATGTGCTTCTAATGGGTCTAGGCCTACTTCTAGAGTTTTTTTGAGTGTACTGATCTCAAATTCCACTGGAAACAAGGGGACTTTCCCATAGAATAATTTAAATGGTGAAAACCCAATTGTGTTTCGCCATGTTGTTATGTATGCCCATAAAGCTTCTGGAAGTTTCTGTGCCCATTCCTGGCGATGACTTGCTATTGTATTTGTCAAGATATTTTCTAATAATTTGTTTGTGCTTTCTACTTGCTCGTTCGCTTGGGGGTGATAGGGGGTTTTCACTCTATGTTTGACTCAATATTTCTACATCAGCTTTCCTATCATGTGATATGTGAACTGTGATCCTCCATCCGGCACAATTTCCCTTGGAGTACCATATCGGGCAAAGATTTCTTCAAAAAGAAAGTCTGCCACTACTTGTTCTGTTGCTCTTGTGACTGCTCTAGCTTCCACCCATTTAGTTACATAATCAGTGCAGACCAGGATGTAAGCTTTCAGATGAGAAGGTGGGTTGAAGGGTCCAACAAAATCAATGGCCCATTTCTCAAACAGTTCAAGGACTATCTGGGGTTGTAGAGGCATTTCGTCTGCTTTCCCAGGTTGTCCCATCCGTTGGCAACTATCACACCTTCGGACATAATCTCAGGCATCACAAAAGATGGAGGTCTAGTAATATCCCATTTGCAACACTTTGTGACCTGTTCTTTTATCTGCAAAATGTCCTCCACAGGGTCCATCATGTGCAGCCTTCAATATCTCATAGATATTATCTTCTGCCACACAACGCCAAATCTCTTGGTCAACCCCTATATGGAAGAGATATCCTGCCATCCATGAATATCGGGTACTCTGGTGAATAATCTTCCTTTGCTCCTTATATGAAATATGACGAGGCAGCTTCCTTGAAGCAAGATAATTAGCAATATCTGCATACCATGGAGTGTTAGCAGATACTGCAAAAAGATGTTCATCTGGAAAATTATCTTCAATTGGTGTATTCTTACCCTCATGTTCTATCCTAGATAAGAAATCTGCAACCACATTGTCCTTCCCTGGTTTATCTACTATAGTAATATCAAATTCCTGTAGTAGCAAGAGCCATCTTGTGATACAACCAGGGGTAACGGGTTTATTCATTAAATACCTGATAGCTGCATGATCAGTATGCACAAAGGTAGGATACTCGGTAATGTAGTGCCAGAATTTATTGATGGCGTAAATGACAACAAGGAGCTCTTTCTTAGTTACTATGTACTTTAATTCAACAGGAGCCAAATTCTTACTAACATAGTAAACTGCGTATGGCATTTTGTCCTCTTGTTGTCCTAATACTGCACCAACCGCTGTTTGGGAAGCATCTGTATGACTATGGAAAGGTAGTGCCCAGTATGGCCCTCTAAGGATTGGAGCGCTACAGACCAATTCCTTAATTCACGTAAAGGCTGCATCACAGTCCTTTGTCCACACAAAATCTGAATCTTTTGTTAGCAATTGAAAAAGTGGGTGTGCTACTTTAGCAAAATTTTCTATAAAA
>ML853434.1:16033-29625 GCA_009831015.1 Picea engelmannii
GCATCATATCCATCATCATCAATAACAATTAGACATTCATAGAATTTACATTCACATAGTAGATCGCATCATATCCATCATCATCAATAATATTTAAACATTCATAAAATTTACATTCTCACAATATATCACATCATATCCATGATTATCCAAATACATTTAAACATTCACAAAATTTATACGTCTTAAAAGCTCAAGTGTATCATTTAATAGTTTCACTGTGAATAGAAAATAAAGGTGTTTAGGCCTTAGGTAATCCTGGTTGTCTAAGTCAAAAGGTGGTGTTACATACACCAAACCTTCGAGAAACATATTCTCAAGGTGGTAAAAAAAGTGAGGGATAATCTCGTCATAGTGTCTCGGCGTCTTCCCAAGTAGCAGATCCTGGACTATACTTGTCCCACTGGACCTTAAGTTGGTCTACTAGACAGTTCCTGAGCTGTCAGACTCTACGGTCCAATATGCGTAATGGTTCTACCATGAGGGTTCCCACGTCTGATACCTGCAGTTCCTTCCAATTTAGTTTATGTGATTCATCAACAACATAATGACGTAAAACAAATACATGAAAAACATTATGAGTTTTATGCAGGTGGGTGGCAGTACGAGACGATAGGCAATGGGTCCAATTTTCTCTTGGATTCTGAACGGTCCTCTAAATAGAGGTGACAACTTCGTCCCCTTCCCGAACTGTATGGTACTCTTATTAGGCCTGATATGAATAAAAACCTGGTCTCCCACTTTATAACTTCGGTCGGTCCTGTGTGCATCCGCATAACTTTTCTGCCTATCTTGTGCTTCCTTTAGTCTCTGCTTAATCTGAATCACCTGTTCCTCCATCTCTTGAATCAATTATGGCCCAACTATTACTCGATCTTCTAATCTATACCAACTCAACGACGTTCTACATGGCCTTCCATACAGAGCTTCGTAGGGTGGCATTCTGATGGAGCTATGAAAACTGTTATTGTAGGCGAACTCTACCAGAGGTAGGTACTTCTCCCAATGGGTTTGATTATCCATGAAATACATCCTAAGCATGTCTTATATGACTTGATTTACCCTCTCATTTTTCCCATCTGTTTCAGGGTGATAAGCTGTGCTTAAGTTCAACTGCGTCCCCAATGCTGACTGCAAACTTGTCCAAAACCTAGAGGTGAATCTTGAGTCCCTATCTGAAATGATCTTCTTAGGTATCCCGTGCAAACGGATGACCTCACTTACAAATACACGTGCCACATCAGTGACATTGTAAGTGTCTCTAACCGTAATAAAATGAGCACTCTTGGTTAACTTATCAACTATCACAAGAATGGCATTGTGTCTATGAGATGTGAGCGACAACCCCACAACAAAATCCATAGAGATGACTTCCCACTTGGACATAGGAACATCATGTGGTTGTAGGAGGCCTGCCAAGTGATGGTGGTCAGCTTTCACTTGTTGACACTCTAGGCACTTGGCGACGAAATGGACTACATCACGCTTCATGCCTACCTAGGAGAAAAGCTTTCTCATGTCTGCGTACATCTTCTTCACACCCGGATGTGCACAATAAAGTGCTCTATGGGCTTTCGTCAGTATGATGATTCAAATATCCCCATCTTCAGGGATGTACATCCTTCCTCGATATCTCAATAGTCCATCTACTTCCAAACTATATCCTTCATACTTTGGATTTACTTGCCTCCCACTCTGGAGGTTTGAAGTAACCTCTAGATACCAACTGTCTCCTTGGAGTTACGTCAACACACGTTCCCTTAGATTGACCTTTAAGGGTACCAAGGAGAAGACATGTGGTCTTCTACTCAAGGCATCTGCGACCACATTTTCCTTTCCCTTGATGTATGAAATACCGAAATCGTACTCACTCATAAACTCACTCCATTGCCTTTGCCTGGAATTCAGATCCCTTTGAGTGAAGAGATTTTTTAGACTTTGATGGTCCGTTTTGAGCTCAAAGTTTTGCCCCACAAGATAGTGCCTCCAAAGTTTCATAGCTAGCATTACAGCTGCCAACTCTAAATCATGAGTAGCGTAAAGCTCTTCGTGTTTCTTCAACTTCCTTGATGCATAAGCTATCACTCCTCCATCCTGCATTAGCATGACCCCCAACCCTTGCTTCGAGGCATTCGTGCAAACTGTGAAGTCCTTTTCCATATCTGACGCTCGTAGAATTGGCGCACTAGTTAGTAACCTCATAAGCTCAATGAATGCACTATCACATTCTTCTATCCATTCATACCTGACCCCCTTACGCTGCAAAGTGGTGATGGGTTTCACTATTTTTGAGAATCCTTCCACAAATCTCCGATAATAACCTGCTAGCCCCATGAAGCTTCTCACCTCATGGGCATTTTTCAGCACTGGCCATTCCATAATGGCCTTTACCTTTTCTAGGTCCACAGAGATTCCTTCGCTAGAAATGATATGGCCTAGATAGTGAATTTCTTTCTGGAAGAAGGAAGACTTCAACAACTTTCCATACAATTTGTTCTCTCTAAGGCAGGACAACACCACTCACAAGTGTTCCTCATGTTCTCTTTCATTCTTAGAATAGATGAGGATATCATCTAGAAAGACTTGTACAAAACGGTCTAAGTACTTCCAGAATACGCTGTTCATGAGGCTCATGAATACTGCTGGCGCATTGGTCAATCCAAAAGGTACTACAACAAACTTGTAATGCCCAAACCGAGCTCGAAAGGCAGTTTTTGGGATATCACCTTCCTTAATCCTTAACTGGTGATACCCTGATCGTAAATCAGTCTTTGAGAATACCATCGCTCCTTTCATCTGATCAAAGAGGTCATCTATTCGTGGCATTGGGTACCTATTTTTCACTATAGCACGGTTTAAGTCCCTATAATCTATACACAATCGCAAGGAACCATCCTTCTTCTTTACAAAAATTACTGGTGCACCCCAAGGTGAGACACTCAACCTTATTAGCCCTAAGTCCAGTAACTCTTTCAACTACATTTGCAACTCACAAAGTTCCATCGCTGCCATCTGATACAGAGTCTTGGAAATTGGTTCTGCACTTGGTTTTAGCTCAATAATAAAATCAAGCTCCCTCTCAAGAGGTAACCTTAGTAACTCGTTTGAGAAAAAATCCTTATTCTGACAATACCAGGTACTGATCCAAGGAGGGTACCTTCCTTTCATTCACTGCTTCCACTACATATAGTCGACACCCTTGCCTCAAGCATCATTTAACCTTCATAGTTGAGATAAAGCGTAATGACACCTTTCTCCGTATACCCTGGATCTCTACTATCCTTCCTTCGTTGTCAACACAGAGCACCCTTTTTGTGAAAAAATCTACCATAGCTCGATGGGCTTCTAACCAATCCATTCCAATGATTAGGTCATATGCCCTGAGAGCAGTAACGTAAACCTTCAACCTGGTAGTACACACTCCCAGGTCTACTATACAATTATCAACACTAGGTCCTACTGCTTGTTTTTCCCCCGAAGCCATCTCGACTTGTTTAAAGTCATCGTGCTCGTAGGCTACCAACCCACTCTTTTCTAATACAGATGGTGAAATGAAACTATCTGTCGCACCATAATCAAATAAAATCTTAACATTGATATGATTTAGCGTACCTGATGAATCCACCACCGTGGATTGATGTTCGGCCTGACGATTATTAACCGCTGCATAAATCTGGTGGCTTCTACTTTCTCTTCCCATTGGGGCCTTTCCTTCTCTATGCACAAATCCTGATTGTAACTCTGGGTAGTCACGTTGGTAATGGGGTCCTCCACATCCCCATCAGGTAATACGAGATTGAACCTACGCATTATTTTGTGACTGTCTCTGAAATGAGTTCCTTCCCTTGGAACCCCTGCCCCTACTAGCTGCTCCCTGAGATGGCCTTGGACTTGGCTATGTCATTGGTGATGAACGAGATGCTACACTTCCTACCATTAAAATCCTTGCGGCTACTATCCTGGGTGCGACTCTATTACCATATGGAGGTGGCCTTGAGCCCCCTCCCCTGAGAAATGTCCTAGGGGCCTTCCCCATGAATCTAGGACGATGCGGAAAGGTTGGTCTCATACCTTCGGTTAAGTTCACGTGTTCCTCCGCATAACACACATTTTCCACAACTTCCGCTATGGAAGACGGTTTCCACATCTGCACCATAGCCCTTATCTTAGGGTTTAACCCATAGACAAAGCGTTCTTCCTGTCGTTGGTCATTATCCATATATGAAACATATTTGACCAATTCCATAAACCTAATCTCATATTCTTCTACGGTCCTATTTCCCTGTACTAGAGCATGAAATGCTCCTACCTGCCATTCCTCATAGTAAGCTGGCTGATATTTCCTTCGAAACCTCTCCTCGAAAAGTTACCAAGATACGGTGTCCGGAGTAAGATGTAGTTGCCTTTCTAGGTTGCCCCACCAGTTCAAGGCACTGTCTCTCAACTGAAAAATCATTATCTTTGCCTTTGAGGTGGATGCATAGTCTCTTAAGGGAAAACACCTTGTCATGCCTTCCAACCATGCTTCTGCACGTTCACTGGCACGACCCCCGACAAACTACAGAAGTTTGATTTTTTGTAGTTCTCTAGTGATGTCTTCGGGTGGAGGTCCTCCCCCTGAATCCCTCGATTCTTATGGATTACCTGTTCCAGATGGTGGGGGCTCCACTTCGATCCCTGCTGGTTGACGCCCTTTTAAAGTCTCATTTATGGCCTCCAAAGAGCGCAGTATGAGAGCTAGTTCAGGCGATGGTGGTGGCGGCGCTGGCGGTCCCTGCGACAATGCCCCTCTACCTCGATTCCCTCGAGTCCTAACCATCCTGTATGATTTAACTTGCATCAACCAAAGTTGTCAGGGTGAGTTCAAGGACATTTCACATTTGCGCAACTTAACTAGAAAACAGGGTTAGGCATAAGATTCTTTTTACTCGTCTGTAAATAGACGTTACTCTCTTTAGGGGAAGTGGCTAGGTTAGGGTTAATCATCTAATCTTCGTGTCACTGCCTAAGAAAACTACTGACTCCCTCGTCCGGTAGCTATGTTAGCTTTGCACCATACTCGCCAATTTCTCTAACTTACCTGCCTAGTGCGCATGAAGCCCCCTCCCGCTTATCTTGTTCTAAGTCCTTATACTTTGTGTTTACAACTAATTAAGGTGACTTCCAACCTAATGTTGATGAAATGAGTCTAAGGCTATCCTTTGATGCTTGACTCATGGGATTTCGTTGGCGCCTTGTACATATGTGTTGAAATGTGTGACTCGGTGGCTGCAGGTGCGAATCTTGAGGATTGTAGAGTGGCGTTCGGGCATAGGAGCTTAGCACTTGTGCGCTGTGGTTATGTATTGTTTCTAGACTTGTGGTCATATGATGTAGTGAGCCTGAGGCTATGAATTGAAGCTTGGTGCTTGTGTGCTGGGATTTGTTTCTTAGCTTGTGGACTTGGAGATTGGGCCTCAGGCACAATACTTTGAATTTTTCTTATTAAGTTAATCACCTTAGTTTTTAAACCTTAAACATAGTTTTTAAACCTTAATCACCTTAGTTTTTAAACCTTAAAAACCTAAATTTAAATCTTTAATTTAAACATATTTAATAACTTAAACCTTTAATTTTTAAAATATATCTTTTAAATTATTATTAAAATTAAATCATATAATTAAAAGATACCTAAATACCTAAAGATTTAAAAGATTTAAATTATATGATTTAATATATATATATATATATATATATATATATATATATATATCTTACATAATTCAAATATTTAAAATTATTAAAGCCATGGTAATAATAAATTAATTTATTATTATTATTATTTTTTTAACAAACAAAAAAATAATATAAAAAAAAAAATAAAAAAAAAAAAATTAAAACAACAAAAAAAATTTTAAATTCCAAACGACATCGTGGGTCCTCGCATGAGGCCTACATGCCCTAAACCCTAAACGAACTATCTCATTATGTCCTAACCCTAATCGACCTGCCACCTATCTCATTTGCGAACGCGCCCTAGGCCTCTCCTGCTCTGCAACTGCAACAGAGTTATGGTAATGGCCGCAGGCTCCTCCCTCGGTGGCTCGATGCTCGACTCTGAGCACTGGATTGTACATTGTTTTGGTAAATTCCTTGTGCATTGGTGCTGGTGCTGGTGCTTTGTTGGTTACCCCTCTGCTGTAAAGAGAGGCTTGACGCTTGCACCTGTGGGTTTTTTTTTGTTTATTAATTTTTTTTTTGCAGTGCGCGGGCTCCTCTGTGGCAGTTGCTGTGAGTGTTGTCACTTGCCCTGGCTCTTGTTCTTGGGTGCTGGAAGGGGGTTGTTTCCTTGTATGCTTTGCAAAGAGCATGGCTGTGCTTTGCAAAGAGCACTAGAGATGCGTAGTGCTTGAGTTTTGGCTCTTTGTGGGCTCTTTCTTTCCTGGGCATTTACTATGGTTTTTCCTCGTGGATTCTCCTTCGTGGCTTGTTTTAGAGGTTAGACGCTACGCTTTTACTTGACTTGTTGCTAACTCATGATATGTGCTGGTGTAGGTGCTTGGCTGGTATTGTGTGTTTGGCGCAGGCGCTGGCTGGTATTGTGTGGCTTCGTTGAGCACATAGTGGACTTTCTTACTGTCCTTTCACCCTCTGGATCACTAGAAGTCTCCTGATGTTTGGACTCAGATGGTTTTGATTCATGGGTAGAAACTTCTACAGTTTCAGGAACAATCTTTAAAGAGGCAAATCCCTTCCTTTTGATTTTTTTTTTGAAGAGTGGCTTTCCTTGAATCAGGTTTCTCTTCTTCACAGGCCTTCTGTCCTCATTATCTGCTACTTCTTCATCTGGTTCAGGTTCATCATCATCAAAGTCACTATCAAACTCATCAACCACCTCCCCCTCCTCATGATATTCAACATCATTTTCTTCCTCTCTAAAGGCATCCTAACCCCATAATTGTTCATCATTTTCTAGCTCTTCCTCTAGCATCTTTGACATCCTTTTCCCGTGGGTGGCGCATGTGGTGCGATCCATAATAGCTGGCGGATCATTCATGGTAGCCATTGCGCTTCTCCTCCTTCAAAACCACTTCACTTGGATGATATCTGGAAATTTGCGTCAAGCTTTATTCAGATAGTCGTGGGCGGGAGGAGCTGCAAGTGGAAGAGTCGGTCCATATGTGTGAGTCGTTTTGCATCGACTTCCAATTTTTTTTACTCGTAATCATAAATGTGCAACCCACTTAAGTTTGAACACTTGCTAGATTTGAACTAGAGTTTTCTTAATTTATCTATTTCCTTCCGATCCAGTTCACTTATTTTTCTGATACTCGCCTTCGATAACTGGTTACATTGGTATGTTGCATGGCTTGTTTGACTCGACGATTTCCTTGGCACCTTGTGTAATGATGCTTTAGCTTTTTTTTACTGTGAGTAAGATTTTTTTTTATATAATTTACTACCCAGCTTTTTCACTGTGAGACTTTATGTCTCTGGTGTTTACGCGCGTATTTGAAATTTGAGAGGTGTTGCTTATTTTGTTTTTAAGATTCAAGTATTTGTTTTGTTTTATGTCTCTAGGAGAGGGAATTTTTTGTTTTTGTTTTTAATATTCAAGTATTACCCGGTTCGAGTGAATCCAGTTGAAGCGCCCCTTATAGTTCCCATTCCATATGCACAACCAATTGTAAAGCTTCCACTAAATGGCAGCACCCGTGAGGTTATGGCTTTGATGTCTTAGCCGCCTTTACGAGTCATGGTGCCCATTCTTCTCGTGAGTTTTGCTCGGTTCATAACAACGAGGGCTTTCTCTAATGGGGGTTTCCAGGTTCGTGGTTCTCTTCAGCAAGATTTTTTTTTTGGCTTTTGGTCCCATAAAAATGGTAGAATTAACGCAGAAGAAACTCACATGGAAATATGCAAAATTTCCTTTTGGGTAGTGATGACAATGCATTCTAATATTGTCTTTGGTTGTGAATAGCTTTTGGACTCCTACTATACTAAAGGAGACTGTGGATCTGGTCTTTATTGCAGTACTTGCTAGGCTGTTGGCCAGAACCAACTAGTTTGTGTTAGAGGACAAGCCACAATAGTCACTTCCATATTAAGTTCATATGTAACAAGTTACATGCTTCCTTTATAGCTATAAATGGGCAGAATCAATCTATTTCACTAGGTTTTCGATAATTAAATCTCATGGTGATCACACTGAGCCTAATACCCTACTAGGGGAAGTTATAGTTAGTAAATAGGCTGGGAATCAGAGATTGTTTGGTAGATAAATCTGGAATAGAATTCTGGCTATTACAGTGCTTTGCTTTTGCAAGGTTAATTTTTGAGTGTTTTTGGGTTAAGAGCTTGTTTTTCTTGAGCTCTTAGTGTTACAGTATTTTGTTTTTGTAGGGTTGTTTTCAGAGACTTAGGATTAATAATTGTTTTGCTACATAACTCTACAATAGAGCTTTGACTATTATATTATTCTGGTTTTGCAAGGATAACTGTTCAATATTTGGAATTAAGTGTAACAACCCAAATTAGCACAAACACAAAATTATGTTGTGGGTGGTCAAGCCCAGGTTTTAGTTTTGAAACCGAGCTCTGATACCATGTGTAAGGTCTCTATCCCCACAGAGCCTTATAAAACACACGCTAAAATAAAGAATAAAGAAAATTATATGCTCTACAATTTCATCATTAAAGCATAATTTTTTTTTTTTTTTTTGTAAGTAAGAGGTTTTATATATAAAGGGCCTTCAAAAAATTAGACCAGAGGTACAAAAACTTGATAACAACCATACTGTAGTTACTGAACTACCTCAATAGAGGGGAAACCAGTTCATCCAGCTCGGTAAGTCTAGCATTTGATAGTCTAAAAGTCTTATAGAACAAAACTAAGCTAACTAAGATGCAGCTAGAAAAATAAACTATTAAAAAGTAAAGAACCCCTGTGGGGTCATACACTTGGCGAGTAACCTGGGAAGGTGGCAAGAACGACCACGTACCAAGGCTCCTCTTCAACAGGTGTCCCTTTTCTTTCCATATGCATGTCAGCGTCCATGTTGCTCTCGTCCTTGTTGGCAACTGGCAAGGCATCTCCAGGCGGATTGTGCACATGCTGGCTTGTAGCTGTCGCCGCTTCCGTGTCCTCATGCTTGACCTGATCCACAACGGCCTCTGCTGAGCGCTACATCTGAGCATTTCTGTCATTTCTCTCTGCATGGGGTTCCTTTACTGAAGCCGCACCTACTGGGTTGGAGGGGAAAGCATCTTGGAATGTAGATAAAATCTGAAGGAGGGTCGAGATCTTTCCATCCGTAATCTGTAGTCGGAATTGGAGGTCCTCCATTCCCTGACGGAGTTCGAAGACCAGACCATAGAGAATGGTTAAACTTTCTTTCAGCTGTGAGTCAGGGATGGAGTCGGTAGACGCGTACGCGTTGTTTTGGGCCCTTTGAACATGAGGTGGCGCCCCCATGGGAGGCCTTGAGGAGCCAACTACCGGTGCATGGGAAGGATCGATGGTTCTGGAGTTTGGTGGGATGGCAAGGTAACGTGAAGAAGAGCCCGATGAGCTGTCAATAATGGCTAAGAATTCAAACCGAGAGGCAGGCGAGGTGGAGCAGGCGAGAGGTGCTAGATCAGACTGCGGTGAGGAGATCATGGAGGGAGAACCAGGGGGAGAAACAGAGGCTCAGGGTCGAGGAGGATTCCATAGAGAGACTCTTCGCAGCCATCCTCTTTGACGTGGCATAATTTCCTTCGTTTGAAGGCAGAAAATGACTAAGTGCTCCAGGAAAATGCAGAGAGCCTAGAGATGGCCAGGGGCTGTGAGCACTATGAAAGTGCAGTCTAAACTAGGCCAGGGTAGCGGAGGGATGTGGGAGTCGGTCCATGAGCGAGAATGAGAAGCAAATGTAGATGGAGAAGCCATAGAGAAGTTCGTAATGGGGGTCGAGCGCACCAGAATTAATGGTGCTACAGTGACGTGAGGTCGAGTTAATGCGGGGTTGAGGCGGCGGTCATTGGCACGAGCTCATCACATGGCTCCCTGCCTTGTTGGCCGACCCACACTCCCTCTTTGCGCCATTTGGCTTGCACTAACACCCCATCCGGGGAAGCATAAATTAAATTTATCAACATCATGCAAGTAGATTTAATCAACAACCCCATAACACAACAAATTCATGAAATTACATACCTCTGTCTGATGCTAATTCCCCAATCTCCGGTTGTCCTCTCCGCTACTCTGCCCGAACTCAGCCCAAAACTAAATCTTTCCTCCCTACCAGCTAGGAATAGATCTTGTCTGGCTCCCTAGCTCCAGCATTCTGTGAGGATTCCTGACCCTCAAGCCCAAAAATCCCAGCAATCTGGTGCACCTCTGTAACAATCCACCAAAACTCCCAAACCAGAACAATATCACAGACAACAAAATACAGTTCCTGCTCTCCTAATGCTCCCTTTCCCCCAAAATTTCATAATCCTTTTCCAAATGCCTCTCCCCTTCATATCCTCCTCCATTCACCACCTCCTACCCTCCTTTAATGCCACCCACCTTATCCCTCCATTTAATACCTTATCCCTCCATTCATTGCTTCATCCCCTTGCATACGTAAAGTTTTATAATAATGAATTAAATGTTATTAAGTATTTAATTATTTACCCTAAACATTAAATGTGTTAATCAATCAATTAACTAATTAATCAACATATATTAAACAATAATTAATCAAATAATTAATATTATGAATAAATAATCATTATTTAACTAATACACATTAAGACAGTTAATTATTTAATTAATTATACTTGGTAAATCTTAAGAAATCATTTAGCTAGGGTTGTTACATGAAATGTGTGGCCATAATCAACTAAGTTTGTCGTCCTCATTCTAGTTCGAATGACATTTTGTGTTGTTTTCATAATACCATCCTCTAGATCAGCACCTGGTGTTATTATTTCGCTGCTACCTTTAGAACTTTCACTATAATACTCTGAGCTAACAATGGCTTCTTGAACATTATCAACATTTGTTTTCTTCCTCTTATGATTTAAATGCGTTTAATCTAAATCAATGATTTCTTCATAATCAATAGGAATAGACTCGTCATCAACCATCACTCTTTTGCGTTTATCTTGTTTGTTCTTTTTGTGAGAAGGAGTGATAACCTCATTGGGACCAATCTCAACAAGATATTCATTTGGAGTTTACTCATTTCAAATGTAACCCTTTTAAGATTTCTAGAATGAGGATTTTTCTTTCTTCTTTCATGTTCTTCTTTGTCTACTCTTGCAGGATCAACCTCCATTGTTTTCTGTTTTTTTTTTCCTTCCTTCTTGTGTTTTTTCAATATGAAAAGTGTTGATGACATCCATGATATAATTCTATGTAGAGTAAATCCCCACTAACATATGTGAAAGTCGTTCAGCAAAATCCTGTAAGAATAAAATATAACTTTTTCATGTTAAATAAAATTTAAACATTACCATGATACTAAAAATAATAAACGACACAAAAATATTAAAACATTACCATGATACTAAAAATAATAAACGACACAAAAATAGAAATAGAAAACTTACATTTCCTTTCTCAATGTCATCAACGATGGATGCACATAATTTTGAAAAACATTCATTCCTGTTATAATTTCTCAATTTGAAACAATATCAAAACTTGATATAAGTTCTCCCTTGTTTGACAAGTTCATAAACTATATCTGTCGCTGGTACCAAACATATATCTCGTAACAAGCCAAGTGCCTGATAATTTCTTTGCACATGTTCTAATTCGACACAATACAAATATATATTATCTCCATTGTTTCCTTGCTTGTCTTTAACAAACCAATAATATTCTTGTTTATTTTCACCTTCCACATATTTCCACTCTCTAACATTCTTCATTGCCCTTGATAGCTCAGGTGTTATGCTATCATTTTGTTGCCTAACATTGATAGAGGTTCCATTTTCATTTTTTGATGCCATTATTGCAGGTCGTGATCCAGATATATTCATAGATAATCTCTTTCCTTCCATTTTCCTATATTAATATAAAATAAAAAAATTAGGCCTTTCACATTATAATAAACTAAAAACACAACATTAATTATAAAATATAATAAAAAAAAATTAATTTTTTTAGACATGTGTAATATTACATAGTATGTAATATGTAATTACATAGTATGTAATATGTTTAAATGCATCGCCCAACCCCAACGGCCAAGCCCCGGGCACGCCCGAGGATTGTC
Organism: Picea engelmannii; assembly: GCA_009831015.1. Lineage (NCBI taxonomy): Eukaryota > Viridiplantae > Streptophyta > Pinopsida > Pinales > Pinaceae > Picea > Picea engelmannii. The sequence goes on from ML853434.1 coordinate 28,267, forward strand.
CGTGGGGGCTAGGGTGATGCCCGACATCGCCCCAACGGATAAGGCACATGGGACTGCGCCTTAGACGCGAGGGGGCTAGGGCGATGTTGGACATCGCCCTAGCCCTCACGACCAAGCCCTAGGCGTGCTCGAGGCTTGGCTGTGGGGGCTGGACGATGCATGCAAAATGTAATATGTAATTACATATTACATAGTATGTAATATGTTTACATATTACATAGTATGTAATATGTTTACATATTACATAGTAGTATGTAATATGTTTACATATTACATAGTAGTATGTAATATGTAATTACATATTACATAGTATGCAATATGTAATTACATATTACATATCCCAAGGCTTGGAGGGCTCAAAAACTAATAAAATTTCAATAAAAAACTATAAAAAAGATAAAAACATTTTAAAATTATATCTAAATTTCACTCTTTTTCCATTTGTTTTTCAATAAATCTTAAGGATTTTGTTAATGTTTTCTGAAAAAAGTCTCACAAACTAACTAACCTAAAGAATTTAACAAAAAACTAACCTCTGAAATGCTAAATTCTCCTCCGCTTTGCTTGCTATATTCTCCTCAGATGTCTTCTCGAAGTTTTAGCTTGCTTCAAATCCTAAAACAAATAATGCCCAAGATATAACACAATATAAAAAGATAAAACAAGACTGTGTATATATAACACAGATGGTATAAATTACTGTTAGTATAACGAATGTGGGATAAATAAAAATTAGGTATATTTTCTACATATATACCTAAAATTATATGGATCTTCAATATGTTTAATAAATGTGGGATAAATAAATAAACATGATAAATATTGTATTTAACATTTAAATAAAAAAATAAAAGAGTAAAAATTGTTTTTAATTTTTTAGGGAAAATAAGCGAAAAAAATTGGGGGGAAAATTTGAGGGTGAAATTTTGGAGGAAATATTTTGGGGTGAAATTTTGGGGAATATTTTGGGGGGGAAATTTTGGAGGGAAATTATATTTGCGAGGGGGGATTTAGAGGGAAAAGATCATTATGCATGTTACAATAATGTCATAGGGAGGGTGAGCATTTCTACCATTCTATGTTCTTAGAGAGAAGGGATGGATTCATCAGAAAAATAAGATTTTATTTCCGAGACATCAACAAATTGTTTGCATACCTATTCTGTTGGGACTATGAAATTCCATAGGAATGTTTGTAATGAAAATGAGGTGTCATCTTTTTCATCTAGTCATAATTTTGATCATGGTGCAAGCAATTTTGTTTAACATGTTCCTCATGAAAGTCCTAAATCAAAGGACTTTGAAGGCACCGATGATGAAGAGGAGGAATATGATGGTGATAAATCTAGTCAACAATTTA
>ML853435.1:0-14199 GCA_009831015.1 Picea engelmannii
TCCTATTTTATATTCTAGTGTCTCTTCCTCCTCTCCCAATTTTGATTGTGTAGAATAAAAAACGGGAGATGTATTTCCCACTGCCTCTTCCCCTACTTTAATTTTGGCTTCTTCCCACACTTTATCCTCATCCACAATCCTCCCTAAGGGATTTCTTGGTATCTTTAAGGTGACCTCATTGTAATTTCTTGCACGATGATGTACCTCCTCCTCCTCTCAGAATTCTATGGTGTATTCCCAAGGTAGGTCTACCTTATTGAAATTTTCTTTTACGAACCCCTTTGGGTCATGTCTCCTGAACCTCTCCTCTCCAAACTGGTATGAGAGGAAGGTGTTTACTTCTTCCTGTGCTTGTGTGGTTTTAAAAATTGATTAGACACTAATGTATAGTGGGAGTGGTGGCCATATTTCCTTCCTTCCTTGGTATAACATTCCTCCTACTCCATGGGTCACCATTTGATAGGCCACCTTCTAGATTACTAGCTTTTCTGGAAAAAACCAAGGGAGGAGATGGGGGGATATTTTGGTTCCTTACACCCTGATATAAGTATCTTTATCCATAAGTTACCAATCCCCGATCCTTTTTATGAAAACTATCTCCTTGTTAGTCATACATGGGGCTGACGTGCAAAATATGAACTCGTGTAGGGGAGCCAAAAAGTGCTCGCAAATATTCTAGTATTCTGGATTGTACTTGTTCTCCCAAAGCACCTTGCAATATATGTGAATGGATTCATCTAAGGGTTTCCATTTCCACCCCATATTTTGGTATTGGTGTGAAACACGCATGGTGTCCATGAGGTACAAAGACATCTGGAAACTTGGGAAATTTCTCGACTGAGCTTCTACAACTAGAGTTATGGCTTCTGTCAAGTTGGCGAATATTATGTTATCCCTGTTAAATGATAATACTTCATCCATGTAATAATAAATCAGAGGCATGTGTGACAAGGAAAACTAGGAGGAATCTTTCTCCCCATATATCTTGCATAGCATGAATACCATATATTTATAAGGTATCCTTAGCATTTTAGTAGGCTACCCTCCCCTGGGTCTAAGTTTGAATTTATTTTATGGATTGTACCACCTGGGGAATAACTAGGATGTGTATTTGAAATCAGTGAGGAGTTTTTTGTCCAACTTCTTAGTCCCCTTTTCGAGATGATATCATCTTGCTAAGTCTTCGAGCCAAAATGATGCTATGGGTTCACTTTGAGAGTTAAAGACATATATGTTCCCAAAATCTACACGATTCAATATCCAAGCGATAGTTTCAATGCAAGGGAAAAAAACAACACAGGCTACTACTCTTAATATTCCAAATCTTCTAATGTTCAAGAATATCTTCAGTTCATCCTGGTATTCAACATCAGTGGATGAGTTCTTATTTTTTAACATATGATACACATCACCCCATATTAGTGTATCCCCTTCCTTGTCTATGAGTCCATATGTTTCCTCATACATGGCCCCAACCATGTCTGGTTCATATTCAATTTGTTGGAAACTTCTATAGGCTTTCATGGTAGGTAATTTATTGTTCGCTTTATTTCTCTTAGACATGTCTGAAATTGAAAGGTGAAGATGGGAATAATGCAAAGATAAAAACATGATTGCTATATAAAACTAATCTATCTGAGTATCTTCATCTACCTGAGGATTTGATTGATCTGATTTTGGGTGGAAGATCGTCATCTGATGATGAGAGTATAATGGTAGGAATGATGAGAACTTTGGTGAGGCTTGGAGAAGGAACAACTCAAAAGAGGTTCAAAAGGACAAAATCAGAAGGGTTAGTGCCAAATTATTTGATGAACTGGTTTGAAAATCAAATAAGTTAGTAACAAGTTATATAAAGGCCATCAAAAAGGTTAATCTGAAAGGTTCCTATAGAACTTAATTTTCATCGACCAAGTTAATGTTAGGCTTGCCGATGAAGGGGAGAAGTTGTGGAGAATCGACACAATTGTTCTTAATTCCTCTGATGTATCATAGGAGTGTTGATTAATTGGGTTGGTTGGCGTTGATGTCAACCCTTGAAGCAAGTCCAATAGCAACTTCCACTACTAAGAAATTTTGGCAGCATCTTCCGTAGCTCCAAGAGTATGGTTAAGGGAATTAAGTTTGTTTGATGTACAATGGTATGGATATTAGTGTATTTGCAGGTAAGACTATTCTAGATGGATATGTCATGCCATTTCTGTTGATATGTGGAACACCACATAAATCCTCACGGTTAGAGAGTTATGGCCTTTTGAAGTTGGAGAACCCTCATGAGCTATCTAGAAGGTCAAAGAAGTCAAATTATTCTAGAAGATCCTAGAAGAAGTTGACTAGTCAAATGAGTGAGACTCGAAGTTAATCATGGGTTAAGTTGTTGCAATAAAAAATAATTAAAAATAAATTAGTTGCAACTAGAAGTGGAGAATTTACTTTTTGTATAAAAGTGGGTTATAAGTGGGAAAGTGGTTATAAGTTGGTTATCCCTAAAAGAAGGAAATTGGGTTAATTTGGTTAGAAGGTAACCCCTTGAGGAAGCTAGATGGAAGTATAAATAAGACAGAAAGGCTCTCCTATTAGCACCTATTGAGAACATTGAATATCTATTATTGTGTAATGTTTATTGCATGTACTTATTGATACATCTGAAGTTATGCAAGTTTGAGGTAGCATGAAGGGTTCACAACGAAAGTTTCAAAATTGTAGAAATACTGGAAAAAAAACCCTAGTTTTTTAGGTGTATGTGGGCTGCATTGGAGAACGACGCGTATGTACACGAGCTGGAAGTATAATAGGGTGTGTACATGTGGGAAAAACCATGAAATATTGAGTTGTTGAGGGTGCTAGGTTCTTAGAGTCTGAAAGAAACTTTGAGGAAGGTCTACAATGATCAAATACAACAGATCTATCTACAGATTCAAGAGGTATGTCATATTCTATGTGTAGTTGGATATTGTTGTGTACATGAGATATGGTTATGGGGGTTTGAGGATTTTCCCTAGAGATTTTATTGGATGTATGACACTTACTGTATAAGCCATGTCTACAGAAATGAAATGCTGGTATATTTGGCATTTATCATTGGTACATCTTGTTAGTGTTGAGGCACATCTTGTATTTATTGGCACATGGTTGAGGGTTTTTTTGGCACATGGTTGAGATTGTAGTTTTGTATTGGTTCTAAATTTTTTGATGTAGTGTGAGGTTGTATATCAGTGAGGGTTTGATGTCTAGTCCATGTGAGGGTTATTACACTTGTTCGTGATTATACACACATGTATGGCACATGACTAAACAGATATAGATGCACTTGCTTAAGGGATATGTATGAGGATGTATGCATAGGGAACAACTACTGTTTGGACATAGTGTCAGGTTGTAGTTTGATGTGACAGAGGCAAAAAAGGGTCATAGTTTTTCAGGAAGGTGAAAACCCTAGTTTTCAGAAGGCGTATGCATGTTGTAGTATAGACAGGTCACGTACATACATAGGATGCAGTATAGATAGGTCACTTACATACACGAGATGCAACAAAGGAAGGTCACATACCTGTTCGGTTTTTTTTGGTAGAGGAAGGTTACAGGTATATCTTGATCATAGGTTATTGGTACATGTTGGTTATAGGTTATTAGCACATATTGGTACAATATTACAGTGGTATATATCACAGTGAAAGTGTGGCAGTGGTTTCATCATTTCACTTATATTTTAGGGAGGTTGGATGTGGAAAGAAGAGGTGGTTGTAGCCACCTTCTGGTTTTATATGGAGAACATAGGGGGTTGTAGCCTCCTTCTGATTGTAGCCAAAGAATTGGGGAGTTGGAGCTTCCCTCAAGTTGTAGCCTGAAAATATAGGGGGTCAGAGCCTCCTTCCAGTTGCAACTAGAGAAAAAAGGGAGTTGGTGCTTACAATGAATGTGATTCTTAAATACATATAATAAAACACATTTCGTGGTTTTCTCCTGCATTGGGTTTCCACGTAAAAATACGGGTGTATTGTGTATATATATGATTGTTCATTGTTCATGGTTTATTTACTCCGCACTTATTGAATGATAATGGTATATTGATCACAAATATAAATAACACTTACATACTATGGTTAAAAGGATTAAAAATTTCTATTACTGATTCACCCTTCTCTTAGTAATCCAACAATTGAAATGAGAGCAGGTTCCTTCAAAAATCAATTTAACCATTGGAAGGTAGATCGTGGAGAGAAACAATATGTACAAATGGAATACCACAGTTTGATGGACACAACTATGCATTCTGGAGCATAAGGATGAAAACATATGTACAAGCACATGGATTTTAGGTTTGGCAATCAATTGTACATGGATATAAGGAACCCGTCATTCCACCAACAAATGAAAATGGAAGAAAACTCAGTTGAAACAATTCAAAAGAAAAAAAATACTCTTCTGAATGGTGTTCATGATTCAGTATATGGAAATGTCATGCATTGGAGCTCCGCAAAGGAGATTTGGGAAAAACTTCAGAATGTTTATGAAGGAGTTGAAAAAGTTAAGGCAACAAAGATTAAAAATTACAGAGGTCAATTTGAACAACTGAAGATGAAGAAAGATGAGAATATTGCAGCTTACTTCTTCTGAGTTGATGAAACAATGAATGCAATTAGAGGATTGGGAGAAGAAGTGGATGAATCTACAATTGTTCAAAATGTACTAAGATATCTTCCAATGAGAGGATTGGGAGAAGAAGTGGATGAATCTATAATTGTTCAAAAGGTACTATAAGAAAGAACAGATATGGATTCTATAAGCATGAATGAACTACATGTAATTTTCACATCCTATGAAATGAGGACCGAATAGGAGAATCCAGTTACAAAATAAGCAACATTAAAAGCATCCAAGAATTCAAAGAAAAAGGGTAAGCAAAAGGAAAAAGAAGATAGAAACAACAGTGACATCTTAGAAGACGATGAATAAGTAGTGAACTTCATTAGAAGACTGAAAAAGGGAACCGGCGATACATGGAGAGGTAAGCTTCTATTGATTTGTTTTAATTGTGATGGTATTGGTAACTTTTATAACAAATTTCCTCACACAAAAAAGAAAAGAAATGAAGAAGATGATTCAAATAGAAAACAAATATACAAAGGAAAAATAACCAAAAATAAAGTCTTCAAGAAACGTTTTTGCACCAAAGAAGACAATTCCTCGTCAGACGAAGATGAAGTCAGTGAAAGTGAGACAAAAAGAGTTCTATTCATGGTAGTATAAGAATCCGATAAAGAATACATTGAAGAAGAATATGAAGAGGAATAAGTTGACTCCATAGAACAATTTTTTAGTTCCATAGATGTTATAAAAAAATAAAAGAAGAAAAACAAGTCACTACAAGTGGAACTAAAAATAAAAGAGGAAACACAAATTTCCAACTATGAAGAATTAGAGAAGATGATATCTAATTTAAAAATTCAAGTTGAATAAGACAAAATAATCGAAGAAGCACTCAAAGAACAATTGGAAGAAAAAGATAGGATCATTGGAAATTTAGAAGCAAAGATTGTCACATTGAGAAAATATCTTCAAAAGAAAAACATGCAGAATAGTTCTAAAGTTTTGGATAACATTATCAATAGTCAAAGACCAAATCATGACAAGTTCGGACTTGGATATAATAAGATAGAAAAGGGATCAAGCTCCAAAGCAACATATCAAGAAACACATCAAGAAGTTATGCAGAGACAATCATGGGAGACAAGAAGTTTCACAAGGAAGATTACATGGACACTCCTCCACCTAAAAGATTCAGATTTTAGAATCAATGATAGTGAGAAACAAGTATGCCTCAAGAAGAACATGGATTCAAAAGAGTAACTCCTTTCAGAAGATCTGCAACTCCTAGGTATCAAACTGTATTTTTTGTTTTATGTTATTCATGTAATAATTTTGGACATAAAGTTGTAAATTGTAGAGTAAATAACAGAAACCGAAACAACTATGAAATTCATGCACTAAAAACGGTTATCCAAGAAGGTATCGTGAAACACAAAAAAAAAAGATACAACATGTTTGAATCTTTGAGAAGTGAAGTATATTGCTACAAGTGCAAAAACTTTGGACACATGGCCAAAGATTGTAGAATGATAGTTCCTCCTAGATAATCACAACAGAATAACAACAGTCATAGACAGGAACCTCAATAGAGAATATGGATAAGAAGGTAGAATCAGTATAACAATGAAGAATGCACACTTTCTCTACAATATAAACACAAGAAACGTGGTTGTTATTTTGACAGTGGTTGCTCAAAGAATATGACATGTGATGATGACATGTTTCTAACATTGAGAAATGAAATAGATGGATCAGTCTCCTTTGGAAATGATGACTCAACTCGTATCATTGGAAAGGGCACAACCAAAATTGGAAACAAGGATACCAAAGAAGAAAATGTTCTACTAGTGGAATATATGAAACATAATCTTCTAAGTGTAATTCAAATGTGTGACTAAGGTCACAAACTTATGTTCAATTCACATAAGTGTGAAATAAGAAAAGCAGGTTCAGGAAAACTAGTTGCAACAACAGTAAGAACTTCAAGAAACATATATGTATTAAGTGAAATTGGAAATGAAAAGTGTTTTCTAGGAAAGGAAGATGAAGTTTGGCTACGGCACAGAAGAATGGGTCACATAAACTTCAAAAACCTCATCAAAGTAAACAAAAAATAAACAATCATAGAAATGCCTCGGATCACGAAGCCAACCAACACATTATGCAAGCATTGTCAAAAAGGAAAGGAAACAAAGACCATGTTCAAATCAAAGGAATACTCCACAATAAGACCACTGGAAATTGTGCATACTGATCTAGTTGGACCAACTAGAACAAAGGGATTAAAAGGTGAGAAATATTTTATGTTATTGGTTGATGATTATACAAGGATGATTGCAGTTTGTTTTCTTAGGAAGAAATCAAAAGAATTTGAAAAATACAAGGAAATGGTTGAAAATGAAATGGATTCAAAAATCAAATGTTTGAGATCTAATAATGGAGGAGATCTTACTTCAAAGTAATTTATGGATTTTTGTAGCAAGCATGGAAAAAAAAAGGAATTTCTTTGTTGCTAGGACACCTCAACAGAATGGAGTTTTCGAAAGGAAGAACATGACAGTACAAGAAATGACTTTAACAATGTTAATGGATTCTAAATTGACGGATATATTTTGGACACATGTAGTGCATACAATAGTTCACATTCAAAGCAAAGTAATTCTCATAAACAACATTGATAAAAATCCCTACGAGCTATGTAAAGGAAGACCAACGAATGTGAATCACTTCAACAGTTTTGGAAGAAAATGCTACATCAAAAGAGAAGATGGCATAATGGGAAAGTTTGATTCCCATGTGGACAAAGGAATACTTGTTGGGTACTTGAGTACAAGGAAATCATACAAATGTTTTAATCTAAGGCTCAACAAAGTTATGGAATGCAAAAATTGATGATACAGGTGGACAGAAAATAAAGGAAGAAGGAAAGGAGTTAGTGGAACAAGTTTACGAAGAAGAAGAAGAAAAAGATGAAGAAGAAGCATAAGAGGAATATGAATAAGATTAGATAGAAGTAGAAGAGAAAAAAACAACAAGTACCTCCAAATACACCTAGCAAATGAATATAGAAGAATCATCCCTCAGATCAGAATATTGGGAACAAAGATGCGAGAGTTGAGACTAGAAGAAGAATCCATTCACCAGAACAAATGCACCTAGCACTCTTATCCTCGATTCAACCAAACAGTTTTCAAGAAGCCAACAAGGATGAATTCTAGATAAAGGTCATAGATGAAGAGTTGGATTAGATAGAGAAGAATGACACTTGGGAATTGGTTCCAAGACCAAGGTACAACAATGTGATCGAGACAAGGTGGGTCTTCAGAAATAAATTGAATGAAGATGGACATGTTACCAGGAACAAAGATAGATTGGTATGTAAAGGATACACACGGGTTGAAGGTATCAACTTTGATGAGATGTTTTCCCTATTTTCCAGAGTGGAAGCAATTAGATTTATCCTATCTTATGCATGCTCCAAGAATATTAAAGTGTATTAGATGGATGTGAAATCAACCCTTCTGAATGGGGAACTAGAATAAGAAGTCTACATTGAGAAACCAAAAGGATTTTAGTTGTCATAGAATGAATATTTTGTGTGCAGGTTGAAGAAGGCCTTATGTTCTAAACAAGCCCCCAGAGCATGGTATTCTAGACTGGATAAATATATACAACAAAAATGGTTCAGAAAATGAAATGCTGACAACAACCTCTACATCAAGGTAACTCAAGATAGTATTTTATTAATTGAAGTTTATGTTGATGATATTATTTCTAGAAGTTATGATGACAGGTTAAGACAAAAATTTGCAAAGAATATGCAAAATGAATTTGAAATGTCATTACTTGAAGAACTATCCTTCTTTCTGGGTCTTTAGATATGTCAAAGAAACCAAGGCATTTTTATTTCTCAAATCAAGTATACCAGAGATATGCTAAAGAGGTTCAGAATGAAAGATTGCAAACCACCCAATACTCCTATGAAAACGAGTTGAAAGTTAAGTAAACATGATGATTCAAAGTATTCAGATCAGAGGCAGTATAGGTCAATGATTGGAAGCTTACTTTATGTGACAACACCAATACCAAATGTAATGCAGGAAGTTGGATAAGTGACACAATTTCAAGAAGATACAAAGGAATCACATGTTCTATAAGTGAAGAGGATATTTAGATATCTCAAGGGTACATAAGAATTTGGATTATGGTATCCAAAAAGAAAGGATTTAGAACTTATTTCCTACACAGATGTAGATTGGTCATGTTGCATTGATGACCGAAGAAGAATAAGTGGATCATCATTCTACTTGGGTGAGTGTTTGGTATCTTGGCTAAGAAAGAAACAGTAATCAATATCATTATCTACAGTCGAAGCATAGTATATTGCAACAACAACATGTTGTACATAGGTTCTCTGGATGAAACAAAATCTGACAGATATACAGATTGAGTATGATGAGCCCATTTCAATATATTGTGATAATACAAGTGCCATCAGTATCTCAAAGAATCTAGTGATGCACTCCAAGTTGAAGCACATTCCGATCAAGTATCACTTTCTATGGGAACATGTTGCATAGAAGAACATTAGAGTTCAATATGTGGGAACAAAATAACAGGTTGTGGATACCGTTATAAAACATCTTACAAGGGAAGATTTTGAGTATCCTCGACAGAGACTCGGAGTAATTTCTACTCTAAAATGAATGTTTTTGAATTCTTATATTATATGTATTAGATTTACATGAGGAAGCACCATAAAGAGGACAATTAATTTTGGGGGAGAAGTTTCAAGATGATTTCAGTCAGGGGGAGCAACCCCAAGGACAATTCAGTTAGGGGGAGAAACCTCGATGAGAAGTTACCTTTTCCATTGATGTCAAAGGGAGAGAGATTCATCAGATGCAGGATAGAGAGCACATAGGAATGTTTCCAAGGGGAGAGATGGTCACATGGAGATCATGAGCGATATGAATTCAATGTTGCATCAGAGTGTTTCCATCAATTCCAAAGGGGGAAATTCTTGATTAATTGGGTTGGTTTTAATTGATTTAAACCATTAAAGAAGGTCTGGTAGCAAATTATGTAGCCAAGCAAGTTTGGTATCAACTTTTGTAGCTCGAACAATATGGCTAAGGGACTTAAGCTTATTTGATGTACAATGGTATGACAGTTAGTATATTTTCATGTAATACTATTATAGATGGATAGTACATGTCATTCCATGTTCGATGATATGTGGAACGTCACGAAACTCCTCACGGTTAGAGAGTTATGGCCTTGTGAAGTTGGAGAACCCTCATGAACTATCTAGAAGGTCAAAGAAATCAAATTATTCTAGAAGATCCTAGAAGAAGTTGACTAGTCAAATGAGTGAGACTAGGAGTTAATCATGGGTTAAGTTGTTACAATACAAAATAATTAAAAATAAATTAGTTTCAACTAGAAGTGGAGAATTTACTATTTGTAGCAAAGTGGGTTAGAAGTGGAAAAGTGGTTAGAAGTGGGTTATCCCTAAAAGAAGGAAATTGGGTTAAGTTGGTTAGATGGTAACCCCTTGAGGAAACTACATGGAAGTATAAATAAGAGATCAAGGATCTCCTATTAGAACCTATTGAACACATTGAATATCTATTATTGTGTAAGGTTTATTGCAGGTACTCATTGATAGATCTGAAGTTACACAAGTATGAGGTAGCATAAAGGGTTGAGGAGGAAAGTTTTAGAATTGAAGAAATACTGAAAAAACCCTAGTTTTTTAGGTGTACGCGGGCTACAGTGGAGAAGGGTGCATAAATACGCGGGCTGGCCGTGTAACAGGGCACATACATGTGGGAAAATCCATGAAAGATTGAGTTGTTGGGGGTGACAAGTTCTTAGAGTCTGAAAGCAAGCTCCGAGAAAGGTCTATGGTGATCAGGTACAATAGATCTATCTACAGATTCAAAAGGTATGTCATATTCTATGTGTAGTTGGATATTGTTGTGTACATGAGATATGGCTATGGGGGTTTGAGGATTTTCCCTAGAGAGGTTATTGGTTGTATGACACTTATTGTATAAGCCATATCTACAGAAATATAGTGCTGGTATATTTGACATTTATCATTGGTACATCTTGTTAGTGTTGATGAACATCTTGTATTTCTTGGCACATGGTTGAGGGTTTTTGTGGTACATGGTGGATATCTTGTAGTTGTGGAGTGGTTCTAAAGTTGTTGATGTAGTGTGAGGCTGTATATAAGTGAAGGTTTGATGTCTAGTCCATGTGAGGGTTATTACACTTGTTCATGATTATACACACATGTATGGCACATGGCTAAAGAAATATAGATGCACTTGGTTAAGGGATATGTATGAGGATGTATGCATAAGGCACAACTACATTTTGGACACAATGGTAGGTTGCAGGTTGATGTGACATAGGCAGCAAAGGGTCAAAGTTTTCTAGGAAGATGAAAACCCTAGTTTTTAGAAGGCATACACATGTTGTAGTATAGACAAGCCACATACATATACATGTTGCATTACAGATAGTTCGCATACATACGCAAGTTGCAACACATACAGGTGGTGTACCTATTGGGGTTTTTTTGGTACAAGAAGGTTACATGTACAGGTTGATCATAGGTTGTTGGTACAAGTTGGTTACAAGTTGTTGGCATAGATTGGTACTTGATTACAGTGGTATAACTCACAGTGACAGTGTGGCAGTGGTTTCATCATTTCACTTATATTTCAGGGTGGTTGGACGGGGAAAGGATAGGTGGTTATAGCCACCTTCCAGTTGTAGATGGAGAACATAGGGGGTTGTAGCCTCCTTCTAGTTGTAGCTAGAGGATTGGGGAGTTGGAGCTTCCCTCAGGTTGTAGCCTGAAAATATAGGGGGTCAAAGCCTCCTTCCAATTGTAGCTGGAGAACCAAGGAAGTTGGTGATTCCAATGAATGTAATTCTTAAATACATATAATAAAATTCATTCTGTGGTTTTCTCCTGCATGGGGTTTCCACATAAAAACACTGGTGTACTATGTATGTGTATGATTGTATGATTTTTCATTGTTCATGGTTTATTTACTATGCACTTATTGAATGATAATGGTATATTGATCATAAAGATAATTAACGCTTACATAATTGGGTTAAAAGGATTACAAATCTCTATTATTGATTCACCCCCCCTCTCAGTAATCCAACAAGGAGTTGATATGAACTCCTATAATGTATTGGAGGATTTGATGTTAACTGCTCCAAATGGTTATAACACAAATCAAGGAAGTTAATATAAAATTCAACTATGACTATCAAACTAGTTTATGGGAAGTCTCTCGATGGAATCCGAAGTCTTAACACCAAGGTTGCCAATCTACCAAGGAATTTCGTGAAAATCAGTTAATTCTTGAAAGAGGTTGAGTCCACGAGGGTTCAGGTTACTTGCGAGGGATTAGGTATGTTATTCTTTGAGAATTAGGCTCTCAATATTACCGATAGGCTGAGGTTTCAATTGGTAGTTTCTATATCAATGGTGAGGTAAGGAATCAAGTTTTTGCTCTTTCCTTCTAACAAATATTTAGGATTTCCTAGGTCATATTTGTGACAAGTCCATGGCCAAAGAAATCGTGTAAGGAAGTGTTGTGATAGCCCGGTCTGTCGAGTTAGCCTCAGGAGTTTCTTATGGCCTCAGAGAATTAGCCAAGGTTGTGGGATGAGTAGAGGATTTCTTCTGTGAAAGGTTTGGGGATCCATGTCCAAAAGGATAGATACCAAGCTTAAATTGTGACAACAAAAACCCTAACCCCATAAATATTGCAAGAATGAGCATCAAGGGATTACCTCACGCTCACAAACACGTGGACGATCATGATAGGAGGAATGTTATCATGTTTGTGGGCGCTCGAAAAGAAAATTGTTTTGTTGCTTGTTCATGGTTTTGCAACAGACATAAGTGAAAGAATGAGGGAGGAAACACTTCTTTTATAAGTGTTTGGGAGCATTAATTGCGACATAATCATTTATCCATAATCGATGGAGTTAATTGCAAGTCTTTCGATATGTATTGGAGAACTTCGTGGGAATTCCTCTGATACATATCGGAGGAATTGGAATGAAAGGTAACGATGCTTGTCAGAGAAAAATGAATTAACTCCTTCGATGACTATCGGAGGAGATGATGACAAATCACACGATAAAAACATGTTCGAAGTGAATTTCACAAAGTATGTCGACAATTATAAGGGTGATTGGAGGGAACACCTCTGATGCATCAGAGGAGTTGATGGAAACTCCTCTGATGCATCATAGGAGTGGATGGTAACTCCTAATCTGATGTACATCGGAAGATTTTTTGTTAAATCACCCGAATATACGAGTTTTAACTTAAACCTCTTCTCAATTGATCGAATTTGAATGATATAAACTTGGGAAAAGTGAAGCTCGAGGAGTGTGCTTAGGTAAAGGGGAAGAATCCATCAAGAATATACACGTAGAAGAGTCTTCAAAGATAGAAAATACAAGGGGATCTATTTTCTTGGAAGGATTTTGCAAATCGATTATAGGAAAATGGAGGGTTGTAGTGCCTGACACAATAGACAGGGTTCCAATCCAATATAATGGAGGTGGGCATGGCACATAAATTAAAATATAATCAAGAAAGACTTGGGAAAATAAGTATGGGTTAAAATGATGTGGTAGGGAAAAAAATGAGCATATTTGGAGAGATAATCGACTACTTCCATGATCACAAATTTTTTTCCCACCCTTGGAAGTCCCACTATAAAATCCATAGTGATGTTATCTCATATGTGTGTTGGGATCAATAGTGGATGTAGTGCCCCTAATGTCTTTACTCTCTCCCATTTGTTTCTTTGGTAGGTGTCACATGTGGCCACAAAATCCCATATGTCAATGTTCATCCCCTCCCAAAAGAACAAGCGCTTAGTTTGTTCATATGTTTTATGAAATCTAGAGTGACCTGTTGTAGGTGATGAGTGAAATTCCTCTAAGATTATTTGTTTTAGGGAAAAAATATTTACTAGAAAAATGTGTCCTTTATATCACAATGTATCTAGATTCCATGTATACCCCTTAGGAGGGTTGAGACCTTCTTTAAGCCTATGGATGAGTTGAATGTTAATTTCATTTTTCAACCATTCTTGATAGGATTCCTCAAGCCAACCTACAATGGGTAAGGATACAGTGAAAAGGGATCCATCCTCCTCAAATTGTTGGGATAAGGAATCAACTACCACATTTTCTTTACCTTTCTTAAATATAATCTCATATTCATAACCTAGTAGCTTGGTGGCCCACTTATGTTGGTCTGGTGAGGATACGTTTTGTTCAAGAAAATGTTTTGGACTATGATGGTCAGTCTTCATCTAGAAACATCACTCGATGAGGTATGCGCACAAAGTCTCTACAACAAGTAGGATGACCATTATCTCTTTCTCATATATGAATTTACTCAAATGTAAATCATGTAACTACTTAGTGGAACATGCCAAAGGGTTCCCTTCTTGCATGAGTTCTACTCCAAGACCTCTTCTTGAGGCATCACATTCCAAGACAAAATTATTAGTAAAATAAGACACATTTAATATTGGAGTTTGTCAA
>ML853435.1:19585-29625 GCA_009831015.1 Picea engelmannii
TTACAATGTCACCCAAGTATTCAACCTATGAAGCCCCAAAAGAACATTTGGAGAATTTTAAAACTAGTTGGTGGTATTGTAGGAGTTGCAAGACTATATAAACATGTTGAATATGGTATTCCCATGTTTTGTTGTATATCAAAGTATCATCAAAGAATACTAGCATAAAATTGCAGAGGAATGGTTGAAATATGTTATTCATGAGACTCTGGAAGGTCGATCGAGCATTGTAAAGGCCAAAAGGAATTACTAAAAACTCATAATGACCTTCATGTGTATGAAATGTTTTCTTAGGTACATATGCATCTTTAATATTGATCTTGTGGTAGATGGAACAAAGGTCAAGTTTAGTGAAAAAATTGGCTCCATTCAAAGTTCATCCAAGAGGTCATCAATAACTAGGATAAATTTTTTTCCTTCATATCCAACTTATTGAGAACCCAAAAATCAGGACACATGGAACAAGTAACTTCCTTCTTTAATATCATGACCATTGCTGATGAGTAAGGTAAAATATTGGGACACATGACTCCCACCTCCAAAAATTCCTTAATGGTATTTTTAATTTAATTTTTCTGTGCAAAAGGGTGCCTATAAGGAGACACATTGGGTGGTTGACTTCATGGAATGAGGAGAATACCATGGTCATTATCCTGATGTGAAGGTGGTAAACCTCGTGGGGTTTGAAAGAATTTTTTATTCTTAGAGAGAACCAACTACAAATATGGGTGAATCTATGGTGGTGTGGTGTCGATTATCTCTATATTGGCATTAAATTGTGCAATAACACCTTCTCAATATGATGAGAGGTTATGATTTTATGGGAAACCAATGTAATCCCCTTGAGAGTATGTTTCTTCCTTCTTGCATGAAACTCATGTCCAATTCTTTGAAATCCATGGTGATTGGTCCCAAAGTGCATAACCATCCCACCCCAAGAACTATATCACAACCACCCATTTCAATGGTAAACATGTGATTTTTGAGATGATACTCACCCATTTGTAGTTTCACATTTTCACATCTGCCCTCGTATTCCATTGTGACACCACTAGGGATCATAATTCAAAAATTATATATGAGATGTACATAACAATGGGTGTCTTATGGCACTCTCCTATGGATAAAATTGTGGGTGTTATCATTGTTGATCAACACAATCACTTTATGGTGCTTGATGTAGCCAATTGATTACAAGGTTTGTGGCGTTGATAAACTTGATAGGGCATGGAGAGAAATTTGTGGTTCCTCGAAAGGAGATCACAAGGGAGATTCATCTTCCATGGGAGGGGTGGTATCTCCTAAAGATAGTTCATGAGTATATTCAAAAAAAATGTTCTTTGAGTAGTCATGTGGAGAGACATCCATTTGAAAAAAAATTGTTCTTTACATTTTTTCCCTTTGAGATATCGATCGTCATAATTATAGAAAATATGGAGGCATTGACATTATACCATCTCTTCGAGAGATAACTTGTGGATGCAAAATGGTTGTGAATTAGATGATTTGGGGGTATTTTCCACTATAGGTTTAGGCTAAGTGGTGAATAAATGTATATTGGTTTGTACATTGATCACTATCTCAACTTATTTAGCTCTGTCACAAGTTGCTAACCATGTTTGTGGATGCTAAATCATGATGTGTGCTTTAATTGCGTCTTTGAGAACACTAATGAAAAACTCTTTAAAAACAAATTAGATTGGTATTATGTGAATATTACCAATTTCTCAAAGGAAATAATATATTCCATAATTTTTATTATTTGTTTTAATTCTATCAGGTGTCCCAAATGGTGAGTTCCATGCTCAAAACGAGCATTAAGTACTTGCACAAATTGGGTCCAGGCAATGCAGCCTTTATAATCCTTCCTATACCATTTCCACCACTACCAACATTCAATTTCCAAATATAAGAAACCCATGTTTAGTTTGTCAAGGTCATAAGTAATTCCATGAAGAGAGAAATAATGTTCCATTTGGGTAACCCACTCTGAGGGATCTAACCCATCAAATTTATTCATGTCAACATTTGGAAAACAACGGCATGAATTGCGATCTTGAAAGTGTGAGAGTTGATTATCTTGAAACAAGTGTGCGGCCTGTAATTCAAGGATGGTAAATTCTTCTTTGGTTGGATCAATTTTTGGATCTCCTACATCGATATTCAAGCGATCACCTAGTAGTTTCAATATGCAATGTTGTTTGTTCATTGTGTCCTTCGCAACTTCAAGTGTAAACTCAATGTTAGAAACTTTTTCTTTTAGTTGTATGCACTAAGTGGGTTGGGTATGTTGTTGGTTCTGTAAGTTGGCCATGTTTCAAATTTGAACCATGGGACTATCGAAGATTTCTTGGAAGTGTTATTCTCCACTTATCTCAATGTGACTAGTAGCTTGAGAGGAGTCTTTTTAGATAAACCCCAAATATCTGTATTGTCGGGTCCACACAAAAAGGGTTATTTAAGAGGTATACCCCCGTGATCATCACAATGCAAGGAATCTTTTGAGATATCTCTCCCACAATGGTGCTGACATGACCAAAATTTTTATTTATTTATTTATTAATATTACTCCCATGGGAGTATTACTCCTGGCTAATTATTGCTATTGTGACAAAATCTTCAAATTCCTTCTCATGCAAAGATATAGGAATTTCACTAGATGACTATAGAAGTTAGGGTTTGCAGGGTCTTGGAGATAGAAGAGTGTCGGTGCTATAGCTCTTTGATATAATTAAGGGGTCCAACAATAATACTTGTCCCAATATCTTAGGGTAGTAACTAATGAGGCTCAACCATGCCCTTATCCGTATGACCCAACTACCTAGGTACTAGAGAGTGATCTCCCAAATTGTTGTTCTCGGTGTACTATATCAATAAGATGTCCAATCAGTTTATCTAGGGTTCATTTTAGGCATACATATGGGACTTATAATATACATGAAAGTATGTGGAAGTGATATTTTGTATGTACAAGTGATTTCTGATGTGATACTAATCAAAGTGTTACCAATAAGGGTTACAAGGGTTTCCAGCAATGAGATTCCACTTGTATTCCCTATGTGTATTCTTCCCCAAATTTGTTTTTACCCATTAAACAATAAACCCCCATTATCAGGTTCTCACATTTTCAAACAATAGAAGTTGAGAAATAGGGAACTTTCAAATCCTCCAAGTCAAGTGTTCCTACACCATAAGGAAGGGAGATACTTGTGAATGGTCGAAGTTCAAGGTCTGGTTGTTCTGCACATCCCTCCTTGAGTCACCCAACTCTTGTGAGGGCATCCATCCCGTGACCCATTTCTGAGGATGAAAATCTAAATGTTGCACTTTGACCGAGGTACTTAGTGGCCAAAACTTAGGATATCCACCCAGGTGGCAGTTTTGGTCTGCAATCACACCTTGATCAGATTTTGTGTGGCTATTGGGAAATATCGCCAGCTCTTTCGGGACATGCACCCTCTACCCCTCATTATAACTGATTACTTCAACCTTAACTAGTTCCTCTTTTGGTGGCTTCAGACCCCACTGTTGAGTGCTATTGGAAGGCCCAGTGTTAATTGAGAGGAAGGACGATAGGTCTTTTAGCACACGATCATTTGTTTTTATTGTTCCCCCACACGGAAAAAATCCACCTATCCACATGCTTGGTTATTTACAGTTGATTTATGTATGATGTTCATTTGATTACATGCAATTATGAATTATACTATTTTGTGAAGGTAAAAAATATACAAATCTTTTGTTCATTTATTTCTCTCTTGTCACCATTTTCACACATTCACTTTTCTAGTTGAAAACCATAGGGGAACCACAGAATCTATGTCGTTCTAGACGCTTGCATAATGTCCCTCCTATTCTAAGAGGAGTCCCTAGTCTTGCCAACTCAACCATCTCACACCCTAGTGAGTGCTACTATTTTGGGATCAACTTTACTTGGTTCCACTTTGCTTGGGTCAAATTCCCAAGGCCAGCCATCCATTAGTTCTCCTTCACAAGGAGGTGGGGTTCAAACTTCTTCTCAAGGGAGAAATACCACCCCAACAAATCCCTCTCAAGGGACAGGTCCACTACCTACTCATACGATGGTTGGAACTAAAATTAATCCTCCGCCAAATCTCCCTATGCCATACTTGGAATCCCTCAACATTCCTGATTTGACCAAACTCACGAATGATCCCATTTTACATGACCCCACATGGCCCAATATGCCTAGCAAACTACCTTCAGATATTCCAAAATTTGAAGGAAAACCAGGGGAAGATCCTACCAATCATGTTATGACATTTCACTTATGGTGCTCTTCAAACAACATCATGGATGATTCCATCCGCTTAAGGTTATTTCAAATAAATCTCACGGGATCATCAGCCAAATGGTACATGGACGAAAAATCAGGGTCCCATGTGACCTTTGAATCATTGGCCAATGCCTTTTTATTATTTTTCCAACTACCAGTTCGTCATGATATTGGCTTAGAACTTCTCTCTGAGTTCAAACAAACCACTGCTATCCATATATCCGACCACATCCATGAATGGTGTCGGCAACATAGTTTTTGTAAAGAAGAAATCACCAAAGAACAAAATCTTGATTGGTTTCTTAAATCCCTCGTCTATGTTATTTCCAAGGATGTAGCATCCACTTTTCCTCAGTCAGAAGAGGAATTCATCATCAAGGCCCAACAATTTGACCTAATCTATGCTCATTCAAGTTACTTATACACAGTACGGCCTAATGCACCTCAACCCATACCATTCAGCCAGGACAAACCTGGGATTTCCCATGTTGTGGATGGGTTGATTGGTTCTATGACCCATCTCAACCCTTACGGCCATCCATCACCCACTTATGGTGCACCTCAATATCCACATCCATATGGAGGGACGTTTTATTACCCTCCTCCCACTCACCAATAGTAATATCCTATTTCTCGCATTCGATCTCTCAACCAAGTACGAGTTCACCCTCAACCCCCTCATATAACCTTGGCAGTAGAAGAAGTTCTTCAACTTCCTACATGTCATATGGATCATCTCCAAAAAACAATCCATATTTTCCATTTCTTGGTCCTCCACAGTCGGTTTCTCCTCCACCAGGACAACCACATGCTAACGTTAACTTTGTTCAACCCTCTCACATTCAACAGCTTCAGAATTTTGAACAATTGAATACGGAAAATATGGCCCATCCGTCGAATAATACCAACAAGAAAGGGAAAAACTGAAACAATAACAACCCGGGACCAGGAGGAAATAACCCCCAACAAAACAATCATGTTGGGGGAAACCATAATCAGAGCAACTAAAACCCCCAAGGGGGTACCAATAACAATCAACCACGAAAAGGGAAGAACAATAACCTCAAAACGAACTTCCCTTGTGCTCTATGTGGTGAGTATGGACATTATACACGCCACTAACCCCAAATTGTCGACTTCAAATGGATGAAAGAATCCATGAACGCGCAACATCCTCCAGTGCCACCTGCCCCTCAACAAGCCCCGCAACATTATTTTCAACCACCACCTTCAGCTATTTTGCAAAACCCTATTCCACACCAAGGTGTGATTAATACCCAACAGGAGGTACACCTTGCTCCACCCCAAATGGGGAAGTATCAAAACCCGGGTCTTAGTCAACCTGGAAATCTGGCAGATCGCAATATCCTCCTTACCAGCGAAGAAGAGATTCTTCTGCAAACACATGGTCACCAATACGGTGTTCCCCATGAATCCACCCCAAACACCTCAGAAACGACTCCAACTACAGTCATAAAACCATTAATGATTCCATGCCCTAACACTGAACCAAACCCTCGTATACCATGTATGTTGTTGTGACAGAATGTACACAACCCTCATGCTAGGGCATCCCATAACTACAGTCTGTTCAATGACTTAGCACAACCTCTTATAGCCATGTTTGTATTGGAGGTCCTCCAAACCTATCCAAATCAACGGAAATCCTTTCTTTCCACCTTGGGGGTAGTCGACCCAACTAATACTAGACTCATCACTTCTGATCTAGATAGAGAAGAACCACGCCTCCTCGCCCTGGTATCTTTTCAGATACCAGTTAAGATCTGGAACATCACAATTCATCGATGCATCATTGATGAAGGTGCATCCACATGCATCATGTCCAAAATAGTATGGAAAAAACTTGGCTCACCTAAGCTAGTAACATCTGCCATCACCCTGAGCGCTTATGACAAATGACCATCATCCCCTGAAGGTCTCTTCCAAAATGTCCCCGTAAAACTCAAGGGAAAAACCATATTAATTGACATTGAATTTATCCATGCCCCACTTGACTACAACATCTTGTTCGGACGTAGCTACATGTATGCCATGAATGCGGTCGCCTCTTCTATATTTTGAACAATGTTGTTCCCCCATAAGAGGAAAATCGTCACCATTGACCAACTTACAAATTACAAGCCTAATCATTCCGCCAACATTGATAACATTATTCCCCCTTGTCTGCACAATCTCAAATGATTTTTCAGTCATCGATGTGGGTCCCAACATTTTCAAGGACCCATATTTTTGGGGGCCATATCATGGAGCACCACCTCTCCTACACTCTTCAGCACAAGTGTGTGTAGTATCTTCTAATGGCACAAATATTGGAGACAATACTCCTTCCACTGAGGCCCCTCCCCACATCAAAGTTCCACTAGTTGAATAAATTTTACCTTAGGATTTCCCTGAGCACCCCACTATACCACTTATCCCATATTCTCCCCCCCCCCCTCCAGGAGAAAATCCCAGTTTGGGAGACAGTCCCCCAAACCATTACCCAAATTCCCTTTTTATACCCCCCACATGGAGTCCAACCATTCCATGTAGCTTCTACTCTTACCCTTCCCAATACAGTTCTTTACATCCCTGTATGGCATCTCCATCCACCCACTATGGTTCCTACACCATCTCTCCCTCCTCAGAAAGAGGGAGTACCGATGCATATCCCAGTATAGGCTCCTACCACACCACCCCCACCCCCAACTAGCAACAACACCCCCACCACTGGGGATAGACGAAAGAAGAACAAGCCCACATCTCCACTCCCTCCCCAATCTCAACCTCCTTACGAACTATGTGTAATATCCTCAAGGACGAGCCCCGGTTGTATTTATGAATTGTAACATGTTTTGTAGGCTGGTGAGCCAAGAAATTATAATCTAAGAGGATTAAGTGTTTATGAGGTCGGTGAGCCTAGGTGTTAAACGCCAGGATCCTATTTTGTACATGTAAATATTCATATTATTAATATAAAAACATCCCCGCATGTAGACAAACCATGAAGAAAGAGTATGGGGGACTAAGCTCCACTAGGATGGGTAAGCGAGAGGGTGATGAGAGGCTGGAAATAAGGAATAAGCTTAAGATATTAAGTCCAATAATACTTTATTATTATTCTAAATGTTGATAGAAGGATATGATTATATCCTAAGTTCCTTTGGGAAGAGGGAATGACTTCCAAATGAAAAGGAACCTGCTTCGTGTGTGACATATGTCAGCTCAGGCACATGCAATTTTAAGGGGGAATTCTTGTTATTTGAGGGGGGACTCACAAAGGTTTGGGGGAGACACACATTTGGCTCTCACACTCTCACCATTCTCACCATTCTTTGACCAATCGGCCACCTTTATCCTGACAATTTCACTCACACACCGAGCAAGCACATAGCTAGCCATTTACACCATTGTTGAACCCGTGACCATCATGAACCTTGGTAACTTGAACGCACTGGAATTTTTTTGATTCATCCTCTGCCTTAGCAGAGTTCTGTTGTTTCCTTTGCCCTTGACCATTTGTCTTGGGAGCTAGATAGAAGAAGTAGGTTTTCAATCTTGTTCTTTACAAAGGCGGGTTGTCATGCCCATAAATTGAAGAGGTGGGTTGTCAGGCCTGTGAGATACTCTCTTCAGGTGAGAGAGTGGGATGAGGGAGTGAATTCTCCTTGAGGGAGTCCAGTAACAGCTACAGAGCTCTGATATTTCCTATCTGGCCTATTGCTGAAGCCCCGAAAGGGAGGTGGAGCAGTCGATGAACTGTGTGACAGTGAAGGTGTATACTCCTGGGGTGGAAAAGGCATGTGGGGAATGATATTCTGTGAGAAGTGGGTGTAAGTGGCTCCTGAGAGAATCCTTCCTGTTGAACTGTGTGACATTCCTGTTAGCCTTGCCAAGCCTAGGAATCCCTTGCCTGGTGGATTTTAGTCCTAGCTCGGGGGTGACCCACTACTGAGAGTGATGAGCAGTGTGGTCTAAGGCTGGGAGGTTCGTGGAAGGTATGCACGCAGTCGGTGGTATTCACAATCCAAATATAAGTATCAATTTTGTGTTTAATGATGTATGTTGTGCATGTCTGTGATTCTTACAATGTTATCATGTGTTTTCGTTGCATGTATGATTTATGGTCAATTTCGCATGAGTTAGTATAGTAGTAGTAGTATATTTTATTGCCTTTTATTTTATTAGGAATGAATGTAATATATATGTACTCTGGGATGAACAATTAACCTGCAATCAAAGCTTCGTAGTCTGTTGGTGGTGTTACATGGCCTGACCATGGGTGGTCGGGTCTACCACAAATTGGTATCAAAGCTAATAGAGATGTCTAAGAAGTGACGTTGCACGGCCTAGTGGTCGTTGGGGACATTACAAATTGGTATCATAGCCATGGTTTCAACAATGATCCTGGATGGACCATGTTAGTGGAAGCTAAAGCAAAAGTTTCAGAAAATCATTGTTGTCGAAATGGACAAAATTGAAGTTCAGAGCCCAATTTTCGACATTGATCCTGAATTAAGTCATATAAGTGGTTATGGAATCAAAAGCTCAAAGAAAATTGTTGTTGTGAAGGTCAAAATTTGAATTCAGAGCATTCCAGAGTGCCAAGAGAACACCTTGGTCATGTTTGGAAGCTCAGGAGGTATAGCGGTTCAAGAAAGATAACAGAGAAAAGAGACTGCAATAACCGGGGGTTTGAAACCACAAATTTTGAAGTTGAGTTGTCAAATAAAGTGAAGATTAAATCACGATCATCAGATCTCATTGAGGGGAGATCGACGACAGGGAACGATTGCGGAAATCGCAAGAGAAATTAAAGCATGAACAAGTTGAGACTCTGCAATCCCTCAAGATCGTTTATCTTTCTATATCAACAGATCAATGATGGATATCGATACCACTACGGACGAGCATCTTTGCATTGTGGAGATCGAGAAGGAAATTAAAGCATGAGCAAGTTGAGTTTTTGCAATCACTCATGGACGTTGATCTTCATGTTTCATTAAAAAATGATTGTTGATCTTACAAAGTGAGATAAGCACCTAAATGTTAAGCTAAGGTCACAGCTCTCAGTCGCATGTAGAGAAGACAGAGCGAACTTCGTGTATTTCATGTCTGTCGATCCAAGTAAGGAACACATGTCAGCAAGTTAGCTTGTTCAGGAATACGACATTCGGGAGAAATGGTGTGTTGATGTGCAAACTCCCTTTTATCGCTCAGTTTGTATTTTGGATGAAGTAGCTTGAAGGTAAGGGTCAAACTGGCATAACATGAGCTTCCCCACCCATTGTCACCTTGATGGGGGGATCTTTCTATTTAGGGTGGCTAAACCCAAGGGAGACATCCCTGGCAATCTGGGGTTTTGAAAGGAAAAGGTTTAAAGGATCAAGGTAAGTTTTCCCTTTCACAGATTACCACCAAGAAGATAGTCAAGATGAAGGTATTCCACAGAATAGGCACCTGTTTGCGAGACAAGGCAGCAATAAAACTAAAATCTGCAACAGTGGTTAGTACTTCATAAATTAATGACTATCAACAATAAATGAGCATAAATAGCATTAATTATTGACGAAGTCAATGATTGCACAAATGACTATGACTTGTAATATTACTTGTCAATAAACACTGGAAATGATATAGCATTCAATGTATACAATCAATCTTGGAATTAACACAACGCATTAAATATCATTAAATGCTCACATACAAAGGTTGTTGCGTCACTATACTAGAGATGACGTCA
>ML853436.1:0-29625 GCA_009831015.1 Picea engelmannii
TCAAATTAATCTAGATTGATAATGACATCCGTTTTTAATGTTTGAATTGACTTATTGATGGAGTGATTTTTCCTCTTCTTAAAATACTTCTTCGAAAAATATTTTTCTTGACATTTCACATGAATTTCCATATAATATACTAACTAGATCCAAAAACCAATGACATGAAATATGGTACTACACATATAATATATTATCAAGGAAAAAACAAGCTACATGAAATTTTGACATTTGAACAAAAATATACAAGTTAAATGAGTGCATCAATAAAAAAACATACTAACCTTGCAAGTTCAAAATCCGAGATATGTAGATCGAGAATTGGATTTGCTCAACCGGTGGGTGACAGAAAAAATAAACAGCTCAAACAAAAGCCACGAACAGTGTCGCAACTATAGCAATTGTGTCGCAAAGTATCTTACAGTTAGGTATATATAGATCAACTAGTCAACTAGCCGTTAGCAGATGATTTTTGAGATAGGCAAAAATTTCGTGGAAATAATGACGAAGTTTCGTGGAAATAGAGATGAAAATCCCGCCCAAGTTAAAAAAAACCTATTCGTGGCAATATCGACGAACTTTCGTGGCAATATCGATGAAAATCCTGCCCTATTTAAAAAAAACATGAAAATAATGGAAACGTGGAAACATTTCATGGAATAATCCGCCCATATGTAGTAGTGTATTGACCTCATCATCGTTGTTGTATCAGAAAACTTAGAGGACATTTTGCAGCGAAGCGAAGCCAAACAGGAGACATTGTTTGATAGGACCAAGGCGAAGCTCAAAGGGGTACAACAAGCTCTTTATTCAAGCCACACAATGTCTACTGCGTCATTGTCGGCAGGGGACATAGAAGTAGGAGATGAGCTTACCCAGCTACGTAGATTAGCAGACTCGACCGAGGCTCACCTTCGTCAGGTCAGGAGGAAAAGGAGCAGGCCATAGAGGCATTAAAGCAAGCAAAAGAATAAGCCCTAGAACAACGCCAGGTTGTGTGGCAAGATAAAGATGACCTCTAAGCAAAGTTTGCAGAGGATAAAGCGCAGATCCAGAAGGAAAAAGAACAACTGCTCATAGAGAACATGGGAGTCAAGGAGGCAATCACCAGAGAACTTTTCTCTGTGCCGGGCCTCGCACAGATAGAAGAAGACATAGTGGAGAAGCTCATTGAAACCATTCAACAGCTTCAAGCAAGAGTGGCCGAATTGGAACTGCAAGCCATGTCAAGCACTATGTAGGAAGTGCGAGATCAGAGGGAAGAAACTACTTGGAGTGTAGTCGAAAGAATCAAGTCATTGGCCTTAGAATGCAAGCAATTAAGCAATCGAAGTGTGCAGACCTATGAGCGCCTTGCAGAGGACCCATAACTAAAGACGTTGGAGTCACAACTCTAGGAGGCAAAGAAAAAAGTAGTGACAATACAAGCATAGTTGAAGTCATTGTCAGCAATCGAGAGGATGAAAAGGTCCAAGGAATAACACACCGTTCAACAAAAGGTCCATGCCATCCAGAGTAAAGTCATGGAAGTAACCTAGGGGCTACAACCAGTGTAGGATGAAGCCCACACACTTTTTGAGGAGATTGAGGGACAAGGTGCATAGCTAGAACAAGTAGTCACCACGGTGGAACAACGATTGGAAGGACCGGTGACCAAGAAAGTTATTTAGGAGTTCGCCGAGCAGGAGGCTTTGGCGAAGCAACAGGTCAAAGCAGCATGAGCCAATCTTGAGGCCTTCGAAGCAGAGTTTCCTAGATTGGAGTGACTTGGGACGAGTCACATGTGAGTGTTGGGGGCTTGTTGGCCCTCGACCAAGTTTTGGAGAACCTTGGTCATGTTTGACCTTTTTTGGAACTTTGACAGGCTAGTCGAAGACGAAGCGCTAGGAGAAGTAGAGATCGTGGGATCTCTCCCCCTTTTGGGGGATTTTTGGGTTTAGGGTGTATGTAACGAGTATGGGATGTTAGCCCATGGGTCTTACCCATGTTTAAGCTCCTTTTGTAATGTATAAATAGATATCTAGGCGATGTAAGAAGGAGAGACCTAGTAGAATCAACTTAGTGCAGAATTAGAGGCTTTGTGCATACTATGTGTTAATACATGCAGAGCTAAGTGTAAGTGATTGTAAGAAGCTTGTGTGCAGGCTGTGTAAGAAGGCTTTGTGTTGTGACCTAACTCAGGGAAGGAGGATCTGGCGAGGTGCGTGCAGATCTCCTGTCCTATGCGGAGTTGGTATTGTGGCTCTGTGCATTGAAAGAAGATAATAAAGAGAAGAAGATTTGGTGGGCGTAGCCGCACACTGGGGGTGAACCATGTATATCCTGTGTTATGGTGCTTTGTGTTATGTTGTTCATGTGGTTGTGTGTTTATTTGCTGTGTTTAATGCTTAGTGATAGGAATGGATGCTATATCTGATCTATTTCTATATGTTAAGTGCTTAGATGTGTTAGATCTTGTTGAATACTGCGTTGTTATGTAACTAAGGTTTTACCTGCGATGTGAATAAGGGTTAAAGAATAATGAATGTTAACTGCTAAGTGCTATGTTTAAGCATTGTGATCACAGGTCTGTGTCCCAACTAGGTTGTAGACACTTGAGTTCCCTGCCTCTACCTTGGGTTAGACTTCATCTTCTTCGTAGGTGTTGTCGAAAGGATCGATAGTTAGGGTTTTTTTGGTGCACTGTTGAAGCATTGAACCCTGGGTCTGCCCCTGTGCCAACACAAAGCAAGAAAAATAATCATCTACTCAATAAGAGATCACCTCTTGCCTCGTATTTCCAATCTTAAGACAACCTATGATATGTATGAAGTTTTAAAAGGAATGTTTGAAAGTGGCAACACTCTCATAGCTCTTTCCTTAAAGAGCCAACTTCAAAGTACCAAGATGACAAAAGGTGAATCAGTTGCACTCTTCTTTACGAAGTTATCATAGATTAAAGAACAACTAGAGACCATTGGGAAAATCATGTCTGATAGAGAAATTGTCTTAACCACCCTCCATAATCTTCTAAAATCATGGGAGCCTTTCATTCAAAGTATCAGTGGAAGAGAAGCTCTACCAAGCTTTGATCGACCATGGACAGATTGCACTCAAGAAGAACTTAGACTTAGAAACATAGGAGTGGAGGATTCTTAAGAAGGAAATCATGCTCTTGCACTTCATACAAAGAAGGGAGGAAGATTCAAAAGAAATTTTAGACAAACATTTAAAGGTGAAAAGCCTTCATCCAATCCAGGTTATCAAAGAAGAGATGCTTTAGAAATTCAGTGCTTCAGATGTGACTAGTATGGACACATTGCAAGAAATTGTCCAGCTAGGAAGAAGGGAAGACAATATGCTTTCACTGTTGAAATTGATCTAGATCCACCTCAAATGAATGAAGAGAAGAGAGAAGAGAAGTACTTACTCTAAAAGGACATGGCTATAATCTAGGTAAATCATTTGATCTATAATTTTATAGTTGATTTCATTTTTCAAATAAATGAAGAATATTATTCCTAGTACAAGAGCTCTCAAAGACTTGGACCATTATCCATGGTACGAGAGTCCAAACCATATTTAAATTGTTCATTATACAAGAGCAAGAAGAAATGTTGTCCCTGCAAAGGAGAAACTCTTTTAAAGATCCAGAAAATCTCAGATGGAGATTGACAATAAGACTATTACGTTCTCCCCCTTCAAACAGTTCAAAGGGAGACATACTTTATCCCAGTTGATCCAGTTGTTCCAACTGATATGTTCAGAGATATTGTAGTAAGGCCTAAAAGGCCTACGTAGACCCACTCTTCAAGAGGCAGAGAAACATACAAGCCTCTCAAGGCACATTTCGAGAAAGAAAAAGAGACTTTCGAGCTATCCTTCAGTCATGAGCCACTTCATTGATGCTGAGACTCCTTGTCTTAGATAAGCAACAAGAGAACCGGTATGGAAAGATGCCATAACAAAATAATACCATCATATCTTAAAGAGTGATGCATAAGATATTATTCAGGGACCAAAAAGGGAAGTCTATGGTAACTTCTAAGTGGATCTATATGATCAAGCATCCAGCTGATGAAAGTGTCAAGAAATACAAAATGATATCTATAGCCAGAGGTTTCTCACAAACAGAGGGAGTTGTCTATAATGAGACACTTGATCCAGTGAACCTGTTACACTTCCATCCGTACTATCATCCATGAGTTGGAAACTATATCAGATAGATAGATTCTTGTTGAGTTTGGATGTCAACAAGAGTGTTGTTGATCCAAACCCATATCATTGGAGTGAGGTGATGAGAGTTTGATTTTGATGACTTATTTAGAAAGCCTTGTTGTTGGATAGAAGTAATCCTTGACTTATAAATTCAAGATGAAGAATCTAAGTACTATGCACAACTTCTTGGGACAAGAAGTATGACAGAGAAACGATGAGATTTTCCTGAGTCAAGGAAAATATACAGTGGGAATATTAAAGAAGTTTAGTAGGATAAAATGCAAATCCATCATGATGGATCTAAAGAAGAAGATTGATGATGATTCAGACGAGACCGATCCACAGTTGTTTGGATCACTAATGTATCTGGTTAACACCAAACTTGATTCATGCCATGCAGTTACTGGGCTTAGTCATTTCACGAGTCAACGAGATAGACTCACTAGATGACAACAAAACATGTATATATGAGGCACAATTGGATATGGCTTGAGATATGCCTCTATTATGAACTTGAGTTTGTAGGATATGACAATTTAGATTGGATAGAAAGTACAGTGGACCAAAAGAGCACATCCGGTTGATGTTCTACCATGAATTTTTCCATGGTTTCCTGATGCAGCAAGAAACAAAACTTTGTGGCCTTGAGTACCATAGAGGAAGAGTATACAACAGTGAGTGTGCAAAGCAATGTGGCTTCACAAACTTTTGATAGATTTACTTGACCACGAGATGGATCCTATGATGATAACCAAGAGTCGTGTGTAAAGCTCTTTAAAGAACCCATTGTTTCGAAACACGATGAGATGAAATATCCTTATGTCAAAGACATGATGCAGAGGGAAATTGTATACTTGCAGTACCTTCCTACACCTAAGCAGACTACAGACATTTACACCAAATAGACTTGGTGAAGAATGCCTTCCTACTTGAGAGGGAGTATTGATGACTCCACCCAGAAACAAAATTCAGAGTACATCTATATGAGACTTGGCATGTTGAAAAATGCCTCCCTAGCTGAGAGGGAGTGTTGATGATTGTGGCTATGTGAGAAATTCTCCAGCTTACAAACCTGTGAGGTTTGGATCATTGCAGCTATGTGAAGTCTTTCTCTCAGCTTACAAACCTGAGAGAAATCCCCTAAGAAGGGTATGTGGTTCCCGCCTGAGACAGAGATGGGAACGTAGAGATGACCTCCTCCATTCAGAGAGTTGACAAGAACTCAAGATGATTATGTAGTGGGAAGGGCGATATTTCAATTAGGACATGCATATGGCTGAGCACAAGGTGAATGTGTGAAATCCCAAAGTGTTGGGTGCATCGTCATGAGAAAAAAAATGAAGTTGATGTATTAGCCTCGTCTAAGCAACAGAGTTGACGAGAGTGGAAGTGCCTGTGGACGAGCACAGATGAACATGTGAAGATATGGTTCTTCTATGTAATGCAGTGAATCAAAGCTATGACATCACTGTGGATGTGCCCCTAGTGGACGAGCACTAGTGGGTGTATTAGATCCTTTGCTATATATTGTTCAAGAGTCAAACCTACCTGTAACCCTGATTTTTATATAAAGGGTACAGGTCGGCCCTACCTTATTGTGTCTAATAAAAAATGTAAAAGATAATTAATCTAGATAATAATAATAATAATAATAATAATAATAATAATAATAATATGTCTTAGAGAGGTCAACCCTGTTGAGCCAATAGACACTTCAGTTGATAGGACAAGTCTAATATAAGTAAAGGGGAATTTCCCATTGTGGAAACATATCTTTCTTGTGAGTTTGGAAATTTCAGCAAGTACACTTCTTTGGAAAAAGGTACACACCTCTCTTGGGTGCTAGAGTTCTAGGGTTTGAGCACCGTCTTGTGTGCTAGGTCCTTCTTAGTGGTAAAGGTATTTCTCTTGAAGAATATAGCAAAGGATTTGGCTGGGTTTTCTTCCCTTGTTGAGAAGGGTTTCCCATGATACATTTTGTGTTCTTGTGCATGGTGCTTCTTCTTGTGATATTGGTTGCTGCAACATTTATGATTATGGTTAAATGATAAAATGGAATGAACTTCATGCTTAACCTAATGCTTAAGAAAAATCAACAAAATTTATAGCAGATTGTTTCCTTTCATTCATTGCTTGCATTTTCATTGTGTGTATTCCTTTGTAGAAAAGATAAGTCTCCATTGAAGGATGAACAATATATTGAGCTTTCTCATTCCATTGTATGAACACTTGAATTGGTAGAAATGAAATATTTGCAACCTATGCCATTAAGAAAACCCCATGTTTTCAAATCTTATGATGAGGGATCTTCTGTAAAGTATTATTGCATGCAGTAGATTGATTTTTTTTTCAATATATGTTTTTATGTTTTCAATTGAATTTAGAAAGATAAGTTTCATTGAAGAGTGGAAACAATATTTTCTTCATGAACAGGTACAGGAACATTGCTTAACTGAAAGATTGTATTCCATGCCCAACAAAGCACTTATGTGATTTACCATCCAGTGAAATTCTATAATTTTGTGGTTTACTCACTTTTGATTTCAATGTAGGTTTTGAAGTAGTTGTCGAAATTTCTTAGTTAGGATATGTTATGATAGGCCTTGGTACTGTAGATATAGTGTTAGAATATCGAAGTTTATGAACACCAGATTGACAATTTAATGTCTAAGAATTATACACATAATTTGACTGACAATGGCTTTGGGTCAGTATAACTTAGTGTTAAAAAATGGCACTCTACTTTTGATCGGTATATTGAGCCTTTTTGTGGTTCAAAATGTCTTGGTTTTATTCATGGGTTTTCCTTTATAGGTTTGGTCATAGCTTGTTTTTGCATCTGTAGCGAATGTCTTGGGCATGTTTCTATTCTCCGATGATCATATACTTGGAAACAAATATAAAAGAGTAGCCAAGGTATTGGTCGAGCTATGCCTTAGCAAAGGTTTATTTTCATAATTGGAGGTAGTCTGGGGATCACACTCTTTTCTTCATAATCTTGACTATTGGAATTTACCCTTTCGATGCTCAGAGTGTCGTGAAGTTGGGTACCTCAGACATGAGTGTCCCATGACTAAGTTTGGTTTGCAAAGGTTCCTAAGAAGGGATAATTGTGATGAGGTTATTCCATTTGGTGGAACATTTCTAGTAGGCACCTTGAATGGTCCTAGTCTAGAAATGGTCCTTAGGGATCATGAGGGGAGTTCAACTGTAGTAAAGGAGTGTGCAGAGGTTGTCAAAGGTCTGAGTGCTACTATGTCTCTCTAGAGGATTCTTTAGCCTTAAAAAACAAAGGTAATACTGTGAATACTCCTTCTCTTCCGAGGGATTTATAGTCTAATTCAAAACCTAAGTCTATTGATTTGTTAAATGAGACCAAGGGGGATTTTTTGAGTGCGGTTCTGCCAAGATATATATAAGATCCCATGGTTGTGGGTTTATGATCTCCTCCAATGGAAGAGAATCCTTTTGATAGGTTTGATATTGGACCCCCATCTCCTCATTATCTTCTTCTATCCTTTAAGGCTAAGAGTGTTGTAGATGTTGGAGTAGTCGAAGGGAGGATGGCACCCACCTTAGATCCCCTTGGTCATTCGAGGAATAATTCCTTCCTTTACAAAGTGAAGCAAAAGTATCCAAGGAGGTATTACAAGGCTAACATAAAACAATAGTTCGGGCACTTAGAACATAGAAGCTTGGAGTCAGAGTTGCGACATATTTATTCTTTCCTTAATTGTGAGAGGGGTTGGGGTGCCCTGAAAAGGATATCCATATGTAGGTTGTTTAAGCTATATAGGCCTAATATAATTCTACTAAAAGAAACAATGGTCTCGATAATGAAAGTTGTCAAACTCTTTTTTCCCTTGCTATCTGGGTGGAATTTTAGTACTGTCGATGCAAATGGTTTATTGGGTGGGTTGCTCATGGCTTGAAATTCTTCTTTGATGACACTTAATACTAGATTTTGTGTTGCAAGGATAATTTTGGAAGGGGAAGTTAAGGCTCTGGGAAAGCTTGTGAAAATCCTAAATTCCTATAGACCATATGTTGATCAGAAACTTTTCTAGGATTCTCTCAATGAGGAAGGGATATTAAAGGATCATTGCGTTGTCTTGCAGTGAAAATTGAACTTGATGGTGTATGGAATAGAGGTTTGGAGAGAATCAACTCATCAATATTCTCTTGCTCAGTATTTTTTCCATCTCTTTGAAATTTTGAGGTTAGTAGATGTAGAATCAGTGTCGTTGACCCCAACTTGGCTAAATGGAAAGGGTGTCAAAGCATCTTGATAGGTTCCTTTTGTTGAGGGTTTGTTGGAGAATTTTGATGATTACACATCTTGGATCAAAGTGGACAGATCTTATGATCACCAACCAATTTTTATTTCATTTAGAAACAACAACAGAAAAGGCCCTTGGGCCATTCAAGTTTATTCATGCTTGGCTCAAAGAGGAGGATTTTTTTACGTTTGGTTATGAATAATTGGCACTTTTTTAATCAAAGTTTGGAGGAGTCATAAATGGTCCAAGTTGTGTCTATTTTGAAGCATTTGAAGAGGTTTGTGGTTGCTGTTAGAATGTGTTAATGATTGCCTAGTGGTCTTAGATTACATGGTTATGGAATTTGGTAATGTTATTCTTCAATAACTCTCGATATTGTAAAAAGGGTTTATGGAATTTCAATTGTAAAAAGTGTCTCAGTTTGTGGAATTTCAATTCCATTGAATCATGTTTGTGGAAGTAGTTAAGGAATCCATGCTTAAAATATTTCAAAGAGTTTTGAAGTTTTGTGCTTTGGGGAATATGGTTGCACATGAACCAGGTTCTTTTTAATGGTATCAATGAGAATTTGAAATTAGTAGCTCACAAAGTCCGAGTTGTTTTCCTTGAATTTTAGAAGAAGCCTACTCGTAAATGTGTTAGACTAAGTTTGGCACTAATTTTTAATCAATCAATTGACTGGAATTATTTTGATGGTGTCAGTTGGGGGGTGCCTAGTCAGTGTGGAGTAGGAATGGTCTTATTTTTGTCGGAAAATCACTTCTTTCATTCGAAGTTGGGCACGGGTGTTCGCTTGAATACTCAGGCTAAGTTGATATACCTTTAGGCCCTTTTATTCTTTGCAAAATAAAGGGGCATTCGTCGAATGAAAATAATGGGAAATTCCAAAGCAATAATTGATTGGTTTCAAGGACGAATCCATCTACATATTCTTCTATTAGGGCCATGGAAATGGTGCATTCAGGAACTTCAGGAGTCCTATGATGATGTCCAAATAAACCATATTTATAGGGAATACAATCAGCGTGCGAATACCCTATCAAAGGAGGTTCTAGATTTGGATGATGGGGTATTGGTAATCAATGAATATCTAGAGGGGGAACCTTGTCTATAGGTTTGTTGCTCAATCTATCGAAATTGTTGATGGAAACATAAGATTTTTGTCTTATGAATATAAGCAATGTATCGACTAGTGAAGACTGCTTACGTTTATGTGTTTTGGTCTCTAATGATCAAACCAGGTCTAGTTATACATGGTTTAAAATGTTCTGAATAGTCCTAGTTATTGATCTAGAGATGTCATCGACATGCAAGACACTTTGTGTATATTTTGATTCTCATGAATAGGAAATATACATATGTTTTCTTCGGGAAAAAAAAGGTAAACATTAAAGGGAAAATATAAACTATTTTATTCCTTTCCACTACTCTACTTGTAGGCACAACATAAATCAAGTAACGGCAATCTCATTCCTTAAATTTTTTATAGAGTAGAAAAATACAATATCATCTCCATATAAACACAAGACAATTAATTTTTTTAAAGGGGGGCTTCTTCTATTGATATTCAAAATGACCCATTAGATCCTTAATCACTTCACATTACATCATAAAACAACTACCATATATTGATTAACAACTATCCATTGTCTCTCTTCATCTTCTACATGCATAAGCCTTTACAATATGCATGTGTGTGTATTCACTGTTGCATTAATGAGAGGGGGGTTGAATTAGTAATAGAGAAATTTAATCCTTTTTCACCATAAAATGCAAGTGTTATATCAATGTAACATTATCATCCAATAGTTGCAGAGTAAATAAACAATGAACAAATGAGCAATCATACACATACACAATACACCCGTGTTTTACGTGGAAATCAAAAGTGGGAGAAAACCACGAAATGTTTTTTCTTATATGTCTTTAAGAATTACATTCATTGGAAGCACCGACTTCCTTTGTTTTCCAGCTGCAACTGGAAGGAGGCTCCAACCCCCTAGTTTCTTAGGCTACAACCTAAGGGTAGCTCCAACTCCCCAATTCTCTGGCTAGAACCAGAAGGAGGCTACAACCCCCTATTTTCTCTGGCTACAATCGAAAGGTGGCTACAACCACCTGTCCTTTCCCCGTCCAACCGCCCTGAAAGATAAGTGCGAAATGTAGAAACTGAATATGTCACTGAGAAACCTCTCACTGTATACTCATCAACCAATCTGATCTGATCACATTTATCTCAAACACTATACCACAAGTCTGTACCTAAAACCATGTGCTCGAACCTCACTGTTATACAACATCTATATGTACCAATAACTTCAACAACATACCTCAACCAAAATCCCTCAAACATGAACCAATACTAAACTTCAGTAGATTTGCCTCAGATCAACTCTATAGCAAGACATAAACTCCCAAGAGGGCATCCAACATATTTACAAGGAAAAACCTCAACTTGATTCATAAATTCAACCCTACACATATGAAAACCATACCATTTTTTCTTCTTGTAGCGTTCTGTTGCCACGAATCCACTGCCGCAATTTTTTTGCTGCGGTTTTTTTTCCGCACTTTTCCTGCTGCGATTTTCTGGCGCACTTTTCCTGCCACACTTTTCCTGCCACACTTTTCC
This sequence comes from Picea engelmannii, assembly GCA_009831015.1. Lineage (NCBI taxonomy): Eukaryota > Viridiplantae > Streptophyta > Pinopsida > Pinales > Pinaceae > Picea > Picea engelmannii. The sequence goes on from ML853436.1 coordinate 11,110, forward strand.
TGCTGCACTTTATCTGCTGCAATTTTCCTGCCGCACATTTTTTGCCACACTTTTTCTTCTGCAGTTTTCCTGCCGCAATTTTTCTTTCACACTTTTTCTGCAGCAGTTTTCCTGCCACACTTTTTCTGTCGCACTTCTCTCTATCAATAATACCTGCCCAAATAACCTTTCACAAAAATAGATATTCAATGATATTCAAGTGTGTTTTGAATGAGAGACCATTGCCTCTTATTTACACTTTTATGTAGCTTCCTCAAGGGATTACGTTCTAACCATATTAACCCACTTTCCTTATTTTAGGTTTAACTCACTTATAGCCACTTGTCCACTTAACTTAACCGCTTTCCATAAATAGTAAGTTCTCTATTAACTTTATTATTTAAATAATTTCTTTTTCATCCTCTTTGACTTATAGTACACTCATCACTTCACTTTATTATTTAAATAATTTCTTCTTTGCAAACACTTTGACTACTTTGACCTTTGACCTTTTGGGGCTTCTAGATGATTCATGAGGTTCTCCAACTTCACATGGCCATAATTATCTAACCGTGAGGGTTTATGTGACGTTCCACATACCACCAGAAATGTCATGACATGTACTATCCATCTAGAATAGTTTTACCAGACTTTCTTCAATGGTTGACATCAATGACAAACAACCCAATTAATCAACAATATCTCCCTTTGGCATTGATGGAAACACTCTGATGCAATACTGAATTCATGTCATGGAATATTGAATTCATATCACACATGCTATTCTTGTAACCATTGCTCCCCCTATAACCATGCTTATGTGCTCTGGATCTGATGAATCTCTCCCCCTTTGTCATCAATGGAAAAGGTATATTTCCATTTAGGGCTTCTCCCCCTAACGGAACTGTCCTTGGGGATACTCCCCTTGACTGAACTCTTCCTGAAACTGATCTCCTAACTTGAACTGTCCTCTCTATGGTGCTTCCTCGTGTAAATCTAAGACATATAAGATAAGCATTCAAAAGAATTCGTTTTGGAGTAGAAATTACTCCGAGTGTCTGGCGAAAATACTCAAAGGGTTCCCTTGGAAGTGATTTTGTAAAGATGTCTGCCACTTGTCCTTTTGTGCCCACATATTCAACTTTGATGTTCTTCTCTGCAACTTGTTCCCATAGAAAGTGATACTTTATTGGAATGTGCTTCATCTTGGAGTGCATCACCAGGTTCTTTGAGATATAGATGACACTTGTATTATCACAATAGATTGGAATGGGATCATCATACTTAACCTGCATATCTGTCAGAGTTTGTTTCATCCATAGAACCTATGTACACCATGTTGTTGCTGCAATATATTCTACTTCGACTGTATATAAGGATATTGATGATTGTTTCTTGCTTATCCATGATACTAAACACTCACCCAAGTAGAAAGCTGCTCCACTAATGTTTCATTGGTCATCAATGCAACCTACCCAATCTGCATCTGTGTAGGCAATAAATGATAGATCCTTTCCTTTTGGATACCATAATAAAAACTCTTATGGTCCTTTGAGATATCTGAAAATCCTCTTCACTGCTACGACATGTGATTCCTTTGGTGTTGCTTGAAATCATGGCACCTGTTCAACTGCCTACATTAAATATAGTTTGGATGCTGACACATATAGTAAGCTACCAATCATTGACTTGTATTGCCTCTGGTCTGTAGACTTTGAATCATCATCTTTTCTCAACTTGCAACTGGTTTTCATAGGGGTGGTAATTGGTTTGCAATCTTCCATTCTGAACCTCTTTATCATTTCTCTCATATACTTAGTTTGAGAAATAAAAATTCCTTGGTTGCTTTGACGTATATGAAGACCCAAAAAGAAGGATAGTTCTCCGAGTAATGACATTTCAAATTCATCTTGCATATCCTTTGCAAATTTCTAGCTTAACCCGTCATCATTTCTTCCAAAAATAAGATCATCAACATAAACTTCAATTAATAAATTACTATCTTGAGTTAGCTTGATGTAGAGGTTGTTGTCTGCACTTCCTTTTCTGAACCATGCCTGGTATAGATATTTATCCAGTCTAGAGTACCATGCTCTAGGAGCCTATTTTAGACCATACAAGGCCTTCTTTAATTTGTAGACGTAATCTACGTTCTCTGACAACTGAAATCCTTTTGGTTGTTCGGTGTAGACTTCTTCTTCAAGTTCCCCATTCAGAAAAGTTTATTTAACGTCCATCTGATACACTTTATTATTCTCGGAGCATGCATAAGCTAAAAGAAATCATATTTCTTCCATTCTGGCAACTGGGGAAAATGTCTCTTCAAAGTCGATTCCTTCAACCTGTGTGTATCCTTTACATACCAATCTAGCTTTGTTCCTTGTAACCTGTCCGTCTTCATTCAATTTATTTCTGAATACCCACTTTGTGCCAATCACATTCTTATTCTTTGGTCTTAGAACCAATTCCCAAGTGTCATTCTTCTCTATTTGATCCAATTCTTCATCCATGGCCTTATTCCAATATTCATCCTTGCTAGCCTCTTCAGAACTGTTTGGTTCAATCATAGATGAGAGTGCTAGGTGTGTTTGTTCTAGTGACTGGATTCTTCTTCTAGTCTCAACTCCTGCATCTTTGTTTTCGATAATATGATCTAAAGGATGATTCTTTTGTACTCGTTTGCTAGGTGTCTTTGGAGGCACTTGTAGAGTTTGATCTTCTACTTCTGTCTAATCCTCTTCATCTTCCCCTTCTACTTCTTCTTTGTAAAGTTGTTCTATTGATTCATTTTCTTCTTCCTTTAATTATTGTCCACCTATTTAATCAATTGTTACATTGATTCTTTCCACAACTTTGTTCAATCTCATATTGTAAAACTTGTATGCTTTCCTTTTACTTGAGTAACCAATAAGTACTCCTTTGTCCACACAAGAGTCAAAATTTCCCATTCTTCCATCTTCTCTTTTGATGTAGCATTTGCTTCCAAATACTTTGAAGTGCTTCACATTTGTTGGTCTTCCTTTCCATAGCTCATAGGGAGTTTTGTCAGTGTTTTATCTGAGCATTTTTCTATTTTGAATTTTGTAACACCCCCGGCCTCACACCGGTCGGGCATGCCACTCCTCACATGCTTTACTTAGCTCTGAAATTGTCTTTTTAACATTCCCAGCCTACAAAGAGCCAGGCTACGCGAGGGAACACTTTCGTTCTCTCGCTGGGGAACATACTGTAACATACCCAGTATTCAATTGAGCTATGCCACATAAATTTTCACTTCAAACTGCATGCAATTATAACATATACATACAACACTCTTGCGGAATATTTACATATAACGTAAACAAACAATCACGTTATGTAAATATACAATTTCATACTGAAATAATAGTAAACACAAACATGCAGCATATACAGAGAAATACCCATAAACATTCAAACAATTATAATCACACATATGATAAACTGTAACATAAGTACATAAATAACAATGCAACATGTAAATTTATCACACGATTGGTACTTATCTTGGAAATATTGTCACCAATTGTGTGCAGACCGTCCACGAACCTCCCATCCTTAGACTACACTGTTCATCACTCTCAACAATGAGTCACCCCTGAGCTGGGACTAAACTACACCCACGTAAAGGGATTTCTAACCAGGCTAAAGGCTCATAGACAATAGGAAAGACTCTGTCTCAGGTTCTCACTCAACTAACAACCTATAGTCTCTCATTCCCCACATGCCTGTCCCACCCAAGGAAGTGTGCCCCTTCTCTTCTCAATAGTCCCTCGACTGCCCCACTTCCCTTCCAGGGCTTCAACAACAGGCCGGACCAAAAGTCTCAGATCAATGTAGTTGCAGTTTAGCACCTTCAGGAATCAATTCCCCAACAATTCTCCCACTCAGAGAATTGCTCACGGGCCTGACAACCTGCCTCTTCAATTTCCCATGGGCTTGATAACCCGCTTCTTCAATCCCGCTCCCAAGCTAACCAGGTACACCAATAGGAAATGGTTATGGAAACAAGCTTAGATAGAGTGAGATGAATGTCTGAAGGATAACTGAAATCATGAGTGAAACTGGTCATGAAATCATTGTCTGGGTGGCTGAATAATGGAACGAATGATAGGCGAGATCATTGTAAGAATGATCACGAGAATTATGGTAAGGATGTTCGTCCTAATGATGGTGAATATGTTCGTTCGAATTATGGTGAAGATGTCCAAAGAGCGGAGTTCCCACGATATGTATGCATGTACCCAACTTGACACTTGTCACGTTGGAAGCTACTTTGGTCCACTTGTCCCCAACTTTAGAACTTAGGATAAACTAATTATCCATACTTTATGTTTTAAAGAAAAATTAATATAATATTCCTTTTTGGCTTTCCCTTTCCCTGACCGGTGAATTTTAGTCCCCCATCTCTTTTATCATGGTTGGTCTGCGCACAACAATGTATTTTATATTAATCATGAGACATATACAAAATAGGCGTGTTGGCCTTTAACATCTAGGCTCATTGGCCTAATTCCAAAACATAAGCATCCCAACTTATGATAACTGGCTCACCAACCTATAATACATATCATATACATGAGGTTCGCTGACCCCCATACTGCATGCACTTTAGTTACTATGCGCGGTGTCCAGTTATGTGCACACTTCATCATTTTACTGCGCAGTATTTGCACGCACTATGCCATGAAAGGTGCATTACAAAATGATGTCAAAACAACTCACCGGCTTAAGTACACTTACATTACATTTACAATTAGGTTCAGCTGAGGGATATTACAATCCCCTCCCCTTATTTATGCACTGGACTCAGTGCATCATATACCCATATACAACAAGTTTTCATAAATCCTCAAAAAGATGCGGGTATTCTGTCCGCATTGCATCCTCATGCTCCCAAGTAGCGTCCTCAGGACCGCACCAGGTCCATTGGACCTTTACAAGCCCTATGGCTTGATTCCAGAGCTGCTTGATTTTCCGGTCCATAATGCGCACCTGATGCACTTGAAAAGCGCCTTCTTGTTCCACCTAAATCACATTCCAATCAATGACATGATTAGCATTAGGTATATATTTCTTTAGCAATGATACATGGAATACATTATGAACAGACATAGATGCAAGTAATGTAATCATATAAGCAACAGGGCCAATCCTCTCTAGGATTTCAAATGGCCCACAAAATCTGGCTGCCAACTTGGTGCAGCTCCCCAACTTCAGGTAACTCTTGTTAGCTTTCACCTTCAGGGAAACATGATCACCCACTTTGAACTCTCTATGGGTGTTGTTCTTATCGACATAACTTTTCTGCCTGTCTTGGGCAACTTTTAAATTCTGCTTAATTTTTATCATTTGGTCCTCCACCTCCTTGAGAAACTTTGGCCCAACTGCTATCCTATCGGCTAGGTTATCCCAACTCACTCGAGTATTGCACTTTCTGTCATAAAGTGCTTCAAATGGGCTCATCTTCAAGGATGCCTGATACCGATTGTTGTAAGCGAATTCTACCAAGTGTAAGTAGTCTTCCCATTTCGATGGTTTGTCCATCACATACATTCTCAGTATGTCTTCTATCACTCTGTTCACCCTCTCTGTCTATCCATTAGACTCAAGATGATAAGCTATACTAAAGTTCAGATTCGTTCCGAATCCTTTGAACAATCCTTTCCAGAAATTTGAGGTGAATTTTGGGTCTCTTTCAGACACAATTGTTTTAGGAATTCCATGCAATCGTGCCACTTCCTTCATGAAAATATCAGCAACATCTGCTGCCTTTTGAGTAGTTTTCAGTGGAATAAAATGGGTAGCTTTTGTAAGCTTGTTTACCACTATAATGATCGAATCATGGAGCTTGCCTATTCTGGGAAATCCTGTAATAAAATCCATTGTCACCACTTCCCACTTCCATTCAGGAATGGACAAAGGTTGCAACAACCCTATTGGGTGCCTATGCTCAGATTTAACTTTCTAGCATTCCATACATCTAGCGATGTATTCATCGATCGCTCTCTTCATACCTGGCCAAAAGTAATGGGTCTTGATCGCTACCACAATTTTCTGATATCCAAGGTACCCCGCATAAGGAACATTATGCATTTCATGCAAAATCATACGTTTCAAGTCCTAGACATTTGGAACAAAAAATATGTTCTTGTGCAACAATATTCCATCTATTCCCAAATTATAATTACCCACCTTTTGTGGTATCTTATCCTGCTGTAGCTTTGCTACCAATTCTCTGTATTGCAGATCTGCATTTGCAGCCTCCATAATTTTTCTTTTAATATCATTCTGATACATGCTAATGGATGTAGCGTGTAGTTCATGCACCCTCCTACTGAGTGCATCAGCCAATTTATTCTCTTTCCCCTTGATATGCTTTATATCAAAGTCATATTCGCTTAGAAATTCTAACCATCTGCTCTGCCTAGCATTTAGATTTGGATGATCAAATAAATATCTTAGACCATTGTGGTCTGTTCTTAGCTCGAACCTTTTTCCCATGAGGTAGTGTCTCCATTTCCTCAAGGCATGTACTATGGCTGCCAACTCCAAATCATGAGTGGCATAATTTCTTTCATGTTCCTTCAACTTCCTTGATTCATAACATATGACAAACCCATTTTGACTGAGGACTCCACCAAGTCCTTCATTACATGCGTCTGTGCATACAATGAAGTCTTCGTTTGGGTCTGCAATCCTTAATATTGGAGCACTTGTCAGTAATTGTTTCAAGTGTTGGAAACTCTTTTCGCAAACTAGTGTCCACTGAAAATTCACCCCCTTTCTTTGCAAGGAAGTGATTGGGTGTGTGATCTTTGAGAATCCTTCAATAAATCTTCTGTAGTAGCCTGCAAGACCCATGAATGATCTTACCTCTGTCACATTCTTTGGTGCTGACCATTCTCTAATGGCTTCTATCTTCTCAGGATCCACTGCTATCCCATCCTTTGAAATGATATGCCCCAAATAATGAATTGGTTTATGATAAAATGAGCACTTGCTCAATTTGGCATACAACTGATGCTCCCTTAATACTTGCAACACCATCCTCAAATGATGTTCATGCTCTTCCTCTGACTTAGAATATATAAGAATGTCATCCAAAAAGACAATGAAAAACTTGTTTAAATATTCTCGGAAAACACCATTCATTAAGAACATGAAAATAGCTGGTGCATTTGACAACCCAAATGGCACCACTGTGAACTCATAATGACCATACCTTGTCCTAAAGGCGGTCTTGCTGATATCTTCTTCTTTAATCCTTACCTGATGGTATCTTGATATGAGATCTATCTTTGAAAATATCTTTGCATCCTTCAATTGATCAAAGAGATCATCAATCCTTGGCAGAGGATACTTGTTATTAACAGTCACTTTATTCAATTTTCTGAAGTCAATGCACAATCTTAATGTTCCATCTTTATTTTTCACAAACAAGACTGGGGAACCCCAAGGTGACACACTTGGGCGTATATACCCCTTCTTCAGAAGTTCTTCAACCTGCATTTGCAACTCCTTCAATTCTGGTGTACTCATTCTGTAAGGAGTCTTTGACACTGGCACTGCTCTAGGCATTAGATTTATAGAGAAATCAATGTCTCTTTTTGCGGGTAGTCCTGGTACTTCCTTGAACACATCTTCAAATTCTTCTAGGACTATTTAATCTTCCAAATTTTGCTCCTTATCTTTAGGTGTCTCTTCTATATGAGCTGCAAATATTTGACATCCTTTTCTGTAACATTTCTTCAATTACAATGTTGAAATTTTTCTAATGGTTATTGTTCTGGGAATTCCCTGCACTTTCCTTAGTTTGCCTTCCTCAACCAAACAAGTAAATGCTTTGTTATGAAAGTCCAGGAGAGCATGATGTTGGTCCAACCAATCCATCCCAATTAGACGGTCATAGGAACCTAAAGGCAAGATGTTCAAATCTGCCTTGGTGTTTAGTCCATTCATGTCCACGAGGCATGAATTAACCATCTCATTAACTTTTCTTTTGGCTCTTATAGCCAGCTGCACCAACCATGACTTCCCATGCTTGCTTCTTTGCAAATGAAAACTTTCCACCATCTTTGGGTCTATATAACAATGACTAGCTCCTAAATCAATTAAAATAGCAATGGTTTGGTTGTTGATCATACCTTCCACTTCAATCATGTGGGATTGATACTTTGCTTGCTTGTTATCCAAGGCTGCATAGATCATTGGCACATATCTGCCCATGTCCTCCACTGTTTCAGCTTGCTGTACATTGTGAAAAACCCTTCCTTTTTCACTTCTATGAGGACAATCTCTGAACCTATGATCTCCTTTACAACCCCAACATTGAATAAGTGGTTGTCTTGGCCCTTGACTCCCTATGTCAATCACTCTGGGTTCTTTAGGCGTTTGTTGTCCCTGTGGATTATTTCTGAAGAATGGTGGCTTAGCTCCCTTCTTCCTCCGATACATCTTGAATTTATTTTTGTCTTCCCAAGCCTTTTGGAAAGCCGACCTTGTTTTCTGCTGATCATATAATCATTTAGCTCGCCTTATGGTCTCTTCCAATGTCTTGGGTTCATCATACTGTATTTTTTCACTGATGAATGATGGAAATCCACTCAAATACCTTTAAATTTTGACTTTCTCATCCTTGATGAATGAGACATACTTCAACAGTTCTAGAAACCTTCTCTCATATTCATCTATGGTCATACTTCCAAGCTTGAGTTCAAAGAAATTTTTCATTTTCTTGTCGCAGTATCTATTAGTCAAGTATTTCTTCTCAAAATACTTCTTGAATTCCCTCCAAGTAACACTTTTCTCTTTAATGTGCTACACCTGCACAAGCTGGTCCCACCACATGGATGCCTTTCCTTTGAGTTGATAAATAACAATTCTACCCTCTGCATGAGAAGAATAATTATGCAATTGAAAATACTTTCTCATGCCCAACAACCATGTTTATGCATATTCATCTTTCTTGTGCTCACCATCAAATGTAGGAGGTTTGATTTTGTTCATTTCTCCTCATAGCTCATCCACCCTAGGCCTCTTATGCCTTCTGACAAGGGATGGACTTGAGCTGCTACCTGTTCTCTTATTGGAATGCCTTTGGGAATGATGGTGGTGTCTGCAAACACTTCTTGCTTTTCTTTTCTCATCCGAAGGCTTGTGACTTCTGTTAAAATATTGTGTAACTGCAAAGAATATTCTTATCCCCTTTTTTGGATACATATAAAATATATTTATTATTGATTAGATCAATCCCCTTTTGTGGATTGATCATGTCGGGCATTGTAATTGACCAAATCCCCTTTTGCGGATTGGTCAAACCCTAATTGTAATAGGCTAAATGAAAAGACGACCCCAAAATATATTAAAGTGGTTATAACTACCCAAAATGAGAAGTCGGCCTAGCCAGAATATATTAAAGTGGTTATAACCACCCAGAAGAAGAAGTCGGCCCTGCCAGTGAAGAGACACTTCCACACATGCAAGAATTGTATAATAAGAGAGGCCAACACCTCCTTTCGACACACACTCATCTCACTCATCTAGTGCGCAAGTATTGAAGGAAGCTACAATTACCAGTTGCCGGAAGAAGGAAGAGAGAGAGAGGTGCATCCTTGGGAGAGGAATTTCTATGTTGTTTGGTTCATTATCTTGGCATTGTATTGGCTATCTATATTAAGGAAGTTTTGCTGGGTTTTCTTCCCCTTGAGGGTTTCCCAGGATAAATGTTTGTGTACTCTTGTGATTGTGTTTCTCTCAGTGATCCTGTCTATGCTATTGTTATCTAGTAAATTGAAAGTAACCTAATAATAGCTTAAACTTTAACATGGTATTAGATCTAAGCTTAAGAGAGCATCTTTCACAGGAAAAAGAAAAACGTCACTGTTGCCGTACATGAAAATTAGGGCTTTTTATTGAAGAAGGTTTTCAACCCCAAATCCATCTAGAAAGGTGCGCCCTACCTCAAGGAACATTTTGGCATCTTCAATACACATTTTCAGTGGCTAGATCTCCCAGAAAGTGAAACCCTAGTTTTCACAAAGTACCAGAAGTACCAGAAAACTAGAAATACCAGAGTACTAGAAGTACCAGAAAACCAGAAGTACCAGAAAACCAGAAGCACCAGTCTAGAAATCCGTTGGTCCAGTTTCAAGGGTCAAAATTTGGATTTTCAGAAATCTAATTGTACCAACATACTCGCCTCAGTACAATGCATCTTTTGGTGAGTTCAGTTTTCAGATCCAAGAAATTTGATTTTTTATTATTTCTATAGCTCGGAGGGCTAGGGTTTCTACTACAAGAAAGAATGGCTACTAGCATGAGGGTATAAGACCGGATGGAAGGATCTAGAATCTTCAGATCTTGGAAGCATAGGTTGCAGATGATTCTAGATGAGAATGATCTCCTAGAACATATTACAGTGGGTGTACCAGAACCAGATGAAGAAGAGCAAAAGACCAAGCATAAGAAGAATGAAAAGAAGGCAAAGAGAATTGTGTCAGATTCAGTAAAAGATCACTTGATCCCTTATATATCCAAACTACAGACAACAAGGCAAATGTATGAAGCACTCAACAGATTATATGAAAGCAAAGACATTAGCCAGAATCTTACCTTAAGAAATCAACTTCGTAATATGAAGATGGACAACTCAAAATCTGTCACATCCTATCTTATGAAAGTTTCTTAGATTAGAGATCAACTTGCAACTATTTTAGATGTCATTAGTGACAAAGAACTTGTAACCACAACCCTAAATGGGTTTCCAACATTTTGGATTCCTTTTGTACAAGGAGTGTGTGCAAGAAGCAAGTTACCCAAGTTTGATAATCTATGGGCAGATTGCACACACAAAGAATCTAGACTTGCAGACCAACATAAGAGATTAATTTTCAATGAAGAGGAAGCTCTTACAACTCAAAAGAACAAAAGAAGTTCCTTCAGGAAGAACAATAAATAAGCTAAGTCCGTAAGAGTCCCAGATAAGAAGAAAGATGTTTCAAAGATCAGATGCTACAACTGTCAAAAGTTGTGACACTTTTCTTATGATTTTCCTCAAGGAAAAGGGAAAAGAAAGAATCAAGCACATGTAGCAGAGGAAGAGGAATCTCCTCCCTCAAAGAAAGCTTTAGCAGAAATTAAGGATTATGTACTTTAAGTTGAAGATAGTTGATCTGAAGAAAGATAGCAAATGGTGGAGTCCGTGGAGCCTCCCCACACAAAAACAAAAGATAAGTATTCATGTTTATTTTTAGTATCTTGTTTACTTTAATACTTTATCATTACAAGTTATATTTTTGTGAGAATGTTAATTAAACTCATTTTATTTCAATGTCTATGTAGACTTATGAAGGAAGTATCAAAGAAGAGGATGAAGAAAGAGGTAAAACCTTTATTTCATGTATGATCACTCATGAGAGTGACAAAGAAAGCATACTGTAAGTAAGTTTACAAGTCTCGAAAGAAAGAAATTATGATGTGACTTGCAGAAGTTAGACAACATGAGAAGGACATATGATATGGTGACAGTCAGTAAAGAACAAACAATATCCAATACTTATATAGGAGCAGGAGGCTCCTAAAGATGCAGATCAAAAATATTCAAGATGAAGAAAATGATGGATACTTAAATATAGTGGATAAGATGCAGGTAACCATAGGTTTCTCCAATACCGTTCTTATAGATACAGAGGGAGCAAGTTGATCCAGTAAGAAGACATAAAGAAAGAAATATTCGAACTCAAGAAAGCACCTAGGATATTACAGAAGAAAACTTCTAGGATGATGATTAGAAGTTATTAGCCTGGTGCAAGAGGGAGCCATGTCTCCGAGTTCAAAATGAAGAAACGTGATTTGATGCAGTTAGAAAAGCATATGGATGGTGCCCAAATATTTTGATCAAGATGAAAGTTATCTAGTAGATGGATGGTGCCCAACAGATGGGTAGCATGGTATTATACCATTGAAATGTTTTGGACCATAAGAGATTTTTTTTTAGATCCCATAGCTAGACCTTTGTAGAGAAGGAGAAAGAGAAAAGACCTTCATAGAGAAGGAAAGAGAAATACCACAGGTAGACCTTCATAGAGAAGGAAAAGAGAAGAGACCTTCGTAGAGAAGAAAGAGACCTTCGTAGAGAAGGGGAATGAGAAATTTTCCAAGGTTGGGCTCTGTCCAAGTGTTGAGTTTTGAGTACTCTAGGGACGTGCTAGAATACCCTCGTAGAGAGGAATGTGGATGTTTCTCCAAGGGGTAGCGGGCAAATACTCTCCTTTAGCCAAGGATTGAGTAGCCTGGAACACAAACCTTGACCATGTGGAATGGTTAGTTGGCTCTTGAGGTTTGTGTCGTGATCTTGCGTGGATCATGGAAAGGGAGTCTAGTCTTGCCCAGACTAGCATCTTAGCTTCTCTAGTTCATGTGGGATGACTGGGAGTGAAGCTATGGTAGTAGTCCTCCCTAGTGGATGTGTGAGATAGATGACTACAAGAGAAGGGATAACATAAAAGGAATGGAAAAAATCATAGAATATCTTATGTGTGAATATAAGACATCTTTTGTGTGAAGATAAGACATCTTCTGTGTGAATATAAGAAAGAAGTATCTTCTGCGCGAAGATAAAGAGAACAAAACTTCCAATGATTTATATATATGCCAGTCAGTGATCATGATGCCAGATGACCAAGTGGATGCCTCCAGTTATCTAGTTGATGATGTTATCCAGTTGATGATGTTATCCAGTTGATGATGTTACCCAGTTGATGATGTTGCCCAGTTGATGATGTTATCCAATGGATGCTGCTACCTATTTAATGTTGACCTCCAATGATTTGTCAAAAGATAAATAATATCCTTCTTGTTAAGAGGGAGTGTTAAAATATTGTGTAATTGCAAAGAATATTCTTATCCCCTTTTGTGGATAAAGATAAAATATATTTTTTATTGAGTAGATCAATCCGCTTTTGTGGATTGATCATGTCGGGAATTGTAATTGACCAAATCCCCTTTTGCGAATTGGTCAAACCCTAATTTCAATAGGCTAAATGAAAATACGACCCCATAATATATTAAAGTGGTTATAACCACCCAGAATGAGAAGTCGGCCCGACTAGAATATATTAAAGTGGTTATAACCACCCAGAAGAAGAAGTCGACCCTGCCAGTGAAGAGGCACTTCCACACGTGCCAGAATTGTATAAATAAGAGAGGCCAGTGCCTCATTTAGACACACACTCACCTCACTCATCTAGTGCGCAAGTATTGAAGGAAGCTACAGTTACCAGTTGCCGGAAGAAGGAAGAGAGAGAGAGGCGCATCCTTGGGAGAGGAATTTTTGTGTTGTTTGGTTCATTATCTTGGCATTGTATTGGCTATCTATATTAGGGAAGTTTTGCTGGGTTTTCTTCCCCTTGAGGGTTTCCCAGAATAAATGTTTGTGTACTCTTGTGATTGTGTTTCTCTTAGTGATCCTGTCTATGCTATTGTTATCTAGTAAATTGAAAGTAACCTAATAATAGCTTAAACCTTAACAACTTCCAGATTTGCTTGAGCCACTCTCCTTAACGAATTTCTTTTCTATTCTGTTAAAACCCTCCAATAACTTCATATTGAAGTCATCCTGCTGCTCCTTGTCTCTCATAATCCTTTCATTATAAACCTTATGGCTAAGGACACCCTTCTGCAAATTTTTAATGGTCTCTACCATATTCATGTTTTCATTCCTTTCTTCTCCATGTCCATTGGAGTTTGTTCCTTCAATTCCCAAATGGACATCCATCCCTCTGCTCTCATCTGGCTGACTATAATTCTCCTGTGCCTCTTCCATTCCTATGGACTCTGCACTGATCTAATATGATCTAGTTGTTGTTAATTCTGCAAAACGTGCAGCCATCAAAACTTATCAAGTTAAAAATTCAACAATTCATGAAAAATATGAACCATTTTGGTTCAATATATACATCAAAATTATCTCTCCTGATTTCTTGGTGTTATCATCATGAAAATTCTAGATAAGACCCAAGTCTTGAGAACATAGACATGGGACGCCTTCAGAGATACATCTGGTCAGAAAGGCAGTTTGCTGAAACCACTTTCATCAAGACGTGGTATCACGTGTTTCAAAATGTCAAACTACCACTCGTGGAACGGGCGACGACTAGTCAAATCACCCCGTTTCACTCGTTTGGTACTTCACAACTGTATGACGTCAGCTAAACTCTACCATATAACAAACTCAAAGATAATCATTTGAAATGGATTAGCCGAGCATGGAAACCCAACGCACTTGTACGTAGTCTGTCTGTGCTTCATAATTGGGATTCTATAACTACCAATCCTCAAGTATAGAGACATCAATTTATCCATAAACAGAGAAATCTCCAAATTGCTCGACTTTCTAATCTCTGTAAAAGCATTTCGGTATCCACGAACTGAGGTACACAGACAAGGCTAAATCCAGTGAGACTGGTTATTTGGGTAACATGCTAGACTTTCCTGCGAATACGGAGGAAAGGGTAGTTGCACATATACTAGCGACTAAGTTTCGCATAGAACCTGCCACCAACTCTACATTGGAAGCCAGGTTGAATCCCGTTATGAAGGATTTAGTCATCACAAGCCAGCTGCTAAGAAGAAAAGGAGCAAGCAACAGAAGAAGGAAACCACAGTTGAAACGACCGAAAGTGTTGGAGAGAATCAATCGGTTTGGTTGGATTCTTTAAAGGAGGAGATCACTAAGCTGAAATGAGTCCTCAACTAACATTAGGTATATTTCAACAAATTTTGGAACAGGGGAGGTAGCAGAGGTAAGGGAATCCAGAGATGATAGGCCTGTTCTTAAACGATCCTTTTACAATATGATAACTGTTATCATACCCCCTTTTTTTTAATTTTGGGATTAATATGATTATATAAATGCAGAAGCGGACTTTGGATGGTTTATTACAAGATTCTAACTAGTGGTGTTATGAGTCTTGTTCTCTTTCATAGTATGATTTTCTTGTAAGCTTATATTTCACTTCCATCTGTCTGAATCGGAGGAATATAAAGATCATAATTCTTCCCTGAAATGCTCTCGGCTTAACAATTTAGATTATATTTATTTCTTCACAACCAACTCTGAATTCATTTTAAATAATGCTCCAATGCGGTTGTGTGTTTACTTTTCCTCTAATATCATGCAAATTTTCTATTAACTCTGACTCATCACCTTCTAAACGACTTCGCGTGCACAAAAAAAATTCAACTTGTACACCCATATTTATCGTGTACAACAACACTACAAGGTAAATCGTGCTTCCACGCACCAATATCCCCTATGCATTTCTTCTTTGTTGCGCCAATAGCTTGCGCACACTACTTTTGCGTTGTGCGCCAATATCCACTGCGCATAGTTTTGGTATCGCGCACTGATATTCCACATGCATTTCTCCCTATGCATTGCACCATGCCGAAGTTCAATATGCCCCACTGCGCACAATAATCTGCGTGCACCAGTGAATACACTGTCGCAAGACAACTTATACTCATACTACGCGGGCACCAACCAAATCCTTTGTGTTTTGCAATGCTGCGCACACCACGTGCACATTACTATGTGTGTGCTCACTGCGCAATGCTAAATTCAGCGCGTGCATCCACACACAATACTCTTTCGCGCGACGCCACAATTTACCGCGCACACCTGTACGCCAACATTTTCATGGATGTTCTGTGACTTGAAATTTGGTCACTTCGAAATTAATCTCTTGTGAATATTCGCTTCAACTGAACCTTTCCAGCCCATCCAGGCTCAATGTTGGAACTGAAGCTCTGATACTATACTGTAACACCCCCGGCCTCACATCGGTCGAGCATGCCACTCCTTAGGTGCTTTACTTAGCTCTGAAATCGTCTTTGTAACATTCCTAGCCTACAAAGGGCCAGGATATGTGAGGGAACACTTTCGTTCTCTCGCTGGGGAACATACTGTAACATACCCAGTATTCAACTAAGCTATGCCACATAAATTTTCACTTCAAACTGCATGCAATTATAACATATACATACAACACTCTTGCAGAAGCTTTACATATAACGTAAAAAAACAATCACATTATGTAAATATACAATTTCATACTAAAATAACAGTAAACATAGACATGCAGCATATACAGGGAGATGCCCATAAACATTCAGACAGTTATAATCACACATATGATAAACTGTAACATAAGTACGTAAATAACAATCCAACATGTAAATTTATCACACGATTGGTACTTATCTTGGAAATATTGTCACCAACTGCATGCAGATCGTCCACAAACCTCCCAACCTTAGAATACACTGTTCATCACTCTCAACAGTGAGTCACCCCCGAGATGGGACTAAACTCCACCCGGGTAAAGGGATTTCTAACCATGCTAAAGGCTCATAGACAACAGGAAAGACTCCGTCTCAGGTGCTCACTCAAATAACAACCTATAGTCTCTCATTCCCCACATGCCTGTCCCATCTAAGGAAGTGTGCCCCTTCTCTGCTCAACAGTCCCTCGGCTACCCCACTTCCCTTCCAGGGCTTCAAAAACAGGCTGGACCGAAAGTCTTAGAGCACTGTAGCTGCAGTTTATCACCTTCAGGAATCAATTCCCCAACAATTCTCCCACTCAGAGAATTTCTCACGGGCCTGACAACCCACCCCTTCAATTTCCCACAGGCCTGACAACCCGCTTCTTCAATCCCGCTCCCAAGCTAACCAGGTACACCAATAGGAAATGGTTATGGAAACAGGCTTAGATAGAGTGAGATGAATGTCTGAAGGATAACTAATTGCGTGAGTGAAAATGGTCATGAGATCATTGATTGGATGACTGAATGATGGAAGGAATCATAGGCGATATCATCATAAGAATGGTCGTGAGAATGATGGAAAGGATGTTTGTCCGAATGATGGTGAATATGTTCATCCGAATGATGGTGAAGATGTCCAAAGAGCTAAGTCCCCATGATATGTATGCATGTCCCCAACTTGACACTTGTCATGTTGGAAGCTACTTTGGTCCACTTGTCCCCAACTTTAGAACTTAGGATAGAATAATTATCCATACTTTATGATTTAAATAAATATTAATATAATATTCCTTTTTGGCTTTTCCTTTCCCTAACTGGTGAAGTTTAGTCCCCCATATCTTTTATCGTGGTCAGTCTATGCACAACGATGTATTTTATATTAATCTTGAGACATATACAAAATAGGCGCGTTGGCCTTTAACATCTAGGCGTACTAGCCTAATTCCAAAACATAGGCATCCCAACTTATCATAACTGGCTCACCAGCCTATAATACATATCATATACACGAGGTTCACTGACCCCCGTACTTCGTGCACTTTAGTTACTGCGTGCGGTGTCTGGTTATGTGCACACTTCATCATTTTATTGCGTAGTACTTGCGCGCACTATGCCATGAAAGGTGCATTACAAAATGATGTCAAAAGAACTCACCAACTTAAGTACACTTACATTACATTAACAATTGGGTTCGACCGAGGGATATTACAAATTTGAATCGTTGTATGCACTGCATGTGTCCAAAATATATCTATCAATTTGGAATCCATTAGCATTGTTCGAGCCATTTCTTGTACTATCATGTTCTTTCTTTCAACAAATCCATTTTGTTGAGGTGTCCTAGCAACGAAGAATTGACTTTTTATTCCATGCCTACTGCAGTAGTCCATAAATTCCTTTGAAGTGAACTCTCCTCCATTATCAGATCTCAAACATTTGATTTTTGAATCCATTTCATTTTCAACCATTTCCTTGTAGACCTTGAAGTTTTCAAAAGCTTCTAACTTATTCCTATGAAAGAAAACTGCAGTCATTCTTGTATAATCATCAACTAATAACATAAAGTATTTCTCACCTTTTAAACCCTTTGTTGTAGTTTGTCCAACAAGATCAGTATGCACAATTTCCAATGGTCTTGTCATTGAATATTCCTTTGATTTTAACCTGGTCTTTGTTTTCTTTCCTTGTTGACAATTCTTGCATAAAGTGTTGGTTGGTTTCGTGATCTGGGGCATTTCTTTAACTACTTCATTTTTGCTGACTTTGACAAGGTTATCAAAGTGTATGTGATCCATTCTTCTATTCCATAGCCAACTTTCATCTTCGTTTCCTAGACAACACCTTTGATTTCCAATTTCACTTAATACATATATGTTGCTTGAAGTTCTTGCAGCTGTTGCAATCAATTTTCCTAAACATTCTTTTCTTATCTCGCACTTTTGTGAATCGAAAGTAACTTCATGACCTTGGTCACACATTTGAATCACACTTATAAGATTATGTTTCATATCTTCTACTAGTAGAACAATTTCTGCCTTGGTATTCTTGTTTCCAATTCTGGTTGTGCCTTTTCCAATGATTTTAGCTGAATCATCATTTCCGAAGGAGACTGGTCCATTCCTTTCCTTTCTTAATGTATGAAACCAGTCTTTATCACCTATCATGTGTTTTGAACGACCATTGTCAACAT
>ML853439.1:0-15488 GCA_009831015.1 Picea engelmannii
TTGTTTAAGAATCAGAAATTATGTATTCCACAGAGTTCTTTGAGATTGAACCTCATTCAGGAACTACACATAGGAGGTTTAGGTGGGAATTTTGGGGTGGATAATACCAAGGCATTGGTGGATGAAAGGTATTTTTTTCCCAACATCAATAAATATGTCAAGAAGTTTATTGAGTGTTGTATAATTTGTCAATTGGCCAAGGGGAGAAGCCAAAAAAGTGGGTTATATACTTCCTTACTAGTAACTCAAAGGCCAAGGGAAGACATAAGCATGGATTTCATTTTGGGGTTGACTAAGACATAGAGAGGTTATGATTCATTGTTAGTGGTGGTGGCTATATTTTCTAATATGACATATTTCATACTGTGCAAAAAGACCAATAATGTTACACATGTGGATATGTTGTTTTTCCAGGAAATTGTAAGGTTACAAAGGTTTCCTAGGAGTATCACTTTATATAGAGATACTCAATTTCTTTGACATTTTTGGAGAACTCTTTGGAATAAGATGGGTTCTAGGTTGTATTATAGTCAGGGATGATTTTAAGGATGGAAATTTATTTTAAAATGTAGAAACCTTAGCGAATCTTAGTAATCCTTCATATGCCAACTATAAATGTTTGGCGATATTTTTGTAAAAATATTCAAATTTCTAAGGATTTTATATAGTTTGTATAAAAATTTGGCGATTTTTAAGGTAAAATAATTTTATCCTATAGAATTTGGGCGAATCATTTTTAGAATAGCGAATCTTTTTTTGGGAAAAACCATGGAAAATTAGCCCATGAGCGAAATTGAGACCCTAAAATCATCCCTAAAATTTATAGTTCAATGTATCATATGTAGACAAATGGCCAGATAAATATAGTTAATTGGAGTCTCGGAAACTTGTTGAGAAGTTTGATTGGAAGCAAACCGGGCCAATGGGATTTGGCTATAGCTCAAGTTGAATTCTCTTACAACAATTTAGTGGATAGATCCATTAGAAAAATCCCATTTTAGATAATGTGCAGTAGTTCTCCAAAAGATGTTGTAGACTTGGTTAGGTTGCCAAAAATCAAGGATAGAAGGAGTACTAATGTAGACAACTTTGCAGAAAAAATGCATGACATTCATGAGCAAGTCGAAAAGAAGTTACAACAAAGTAATTCTATATATAAGAAGAAGGAATATTTGCATAGGAATTTGAAGGTTTTTGAAGAGGGCGATATAGTGATGGCACATTTGAGGAAGGATAGATTTCATAGAGGAACATACAACAAACTCAAGTACAAGAAATTGGTCCATGTAATATTTTGAGAATTATTTTGATAATGCCTACAAGATGGATTTGATAGAGGTTAAGTTTCATGAAGAAGAAGAGGATGGTGAATTAGGCACCATGAAAGAATGGGAAGTACAATCACCAAAAGTCCATTGAATAAATTGAAGAAATATTGTCAAAAAGAGTTAACGAGAAGAATCAAGGTCAAGATCAATTTGAATATTTTGTCAAATGGAAAAATAGAAATTTGGAGGATGCATCATGGATTGAAAAGGAGGAATTGGGTCACCTTTAGTGGCCTACATTACTCAAAGGTTATGTAGTTAAATCAATATGAGTTGGATGCGCATGTTTTCTTACCAAGGGTGTCTTATGCAGGAGCATCCTTGGGCTTGCACAATCGACATCCAAATATTTTCTTCTGACCTGCATTTCTTGTTGTTTAGTTAATTTTCTTAGTAGGAGGAATAAATAGGTTGTCATTTATACATAATTTATGTGTTGTTATATAACTACCATGGAGCCATGCATTGCTACAAAATTGGTGTGTTTCTAGAGTATTGTGGATTCACATGTTTCTATATAATTGATGCCTTTCCACGAAATTGATAAAATACAAAATCATGAGAGTTAATTGGGACAATCAAAGGGAGATTGACTGCACACTACCCATGGGGTTTCATAGAGGAATCTCAAGAGGAGGTGAAGCACTTCAAATACTTTTGGACTACCATGTGAACTGAAGAGTTTGAGAGTAAGTTGTAAATCCATTAAGTTAACAAAAGAGAGTTCAATTCCAATAATCTGTAACAAGAGAAGAGAAGGTTCAATCCAAATTTGAAGTAGAATATAAGGTTTAGCTCCATATTTGCAATTGAAGAAGAGGTTCAGTTTCAGTGAACTACAACAAAAGAATAAGAGAGATAATACCATCTTTTTCTCATGGAAGACTAAGACTATTTGGTAGTATGATCATGCTAGTATGAAATAGTCTGAATTATGGAGAAAATAATACCTCCATATTTTAATCCATAAGCCAAATTAACATATTCTCAAGTAAAGAGTCAAATTCTATCCCTTTCCTTTTATTTCATGTTAGTCACATTATTAATTGTGTCAATATTTAGTTCTATATCATCTTCATATTGTAATTGCTCAAGTATGCTACTTCCATAGTCGTTGCACTTTGATAAGGTCGATCTAGTTATGTAGTTGTGTTAGGAAATTACATAATCATACTATGCATCACACTCCCAACCCATCATCACCCCATCAATGTCATAATAAATTTATTTCATACTTTTTTAAGAAGTTGAGTACTTGAATAAAAAATATGTATCTGGTTTAATGTAAATTAAACCCTAACGGAGAAAAAACAAATTGTCAAGAAAACATAACAACAACCATAATGACAATGCCTTCAACTTTTGCTAAGAGAAACCAATAGCACACAAAACCCCATGTTCATTAACTATTATTCTTAAAGTGTTTCTTGGTTAAGTGATACACATGATCTACTAATGTTTCCAAGGTTACACTAATGATTAGGTAATGTCTTGCTTGATGGATAATTTTGTCTATTTGCCTCATGACTTTCATCAATAAAAATTGCTTCTTCTCCACTACTAAAGTAGGATCCATGAAGGATTTGATATAGTAATGGATTTAATGAAAACCCATCAACCCAATGCGAAGTTTTTGATGTAAATCCATCGATTAATCTCCAAAAAATGTTCATCACTAAACTACTCCATTCTTACATATCCTCAAAGTTGCTTCCTATTTCAATAAGTTTTTCCTCAACTCCTCAAACAATCTACAAAATTCATTGAATAACACGATTTAAGAGGAGACCAACCTCCAACATCTTAACAAGAGACCAACCTCTAGACTCTCTAATTGCACTTGCATGGGTTTTCATCAATGCATGTTATTATAATTTAATTTTCATCAATGAAAATTAAATTATAATGTTCTTATACTTCAACAACGTAGGAGACAATGGGCCAGCCATACATATTATTCCTCACTGTAGCAAAGTCGATTGGTGCGAGCGAGTTCAAAACAATGTTATAGTCTCGTGTCCATGTATCTATTCATTACCTCTCCATTTCCAACTATTGGTATGGAAACAATTCCTCTTTATTATTCAGTCTCGGTGGTGAGGGATATACATTTAGTGCATTTAGTGAGTAATCCATTCCACGTATTTAGGTTTTATGTGGAGTTGCATGTAATGGTGTTTATTAGTAGTTGGAGGATTTTATGATTATTCTACTATTAAATGTTTAAGATAATATTTCACATTTATTTATAATAATAATAATTTAATTTTAAGATTAAGGTTAAATTAGACATTAAATTGGTGTATGAGACTTATTTGTTTGTGAGACAAGGGACCCCTTTGTGTAGGGATTTCACTCTTAAAATTTACAGAGGTGTACATACTCTATCCTCTTTGGATTTGAACTTGTGACCACCTAGAAAGAAACACTTCTTCTTAACCATTAAAAAATACAAATTTAGTTTGTACAACACTAAAATTGATCGCCAAAATATTTATAAATAATATAAAATGGATAACATCTTTCATACATTATATAATTATGGAAAAAATGAGAGATATTCTTAGAAATATATAAATTGATCATGATAAACAATTCATATATAAAATATAAAATAATTAATTGTTTAATGAATTGTAGATTGCATATTTTACATTGTACATTAATAAATAATTGTTAATCTTTTGATTATTTGTATAGGATTATATTAAAAAAATAAAAAAATCATTTTTACACCAACTAATAGACATATTTATGCGGGGATATACTAAGTGTTTGTTGTGATGTGGAGGTACGGAAGCTATATATGTGAAGAGTATTAAGATGTAGATGTGTAATTAATTTTTATTTTTAATATATGTATATATGTCAAAATCATTTTGCATTGAACACTTTTATTTTTTATTATTTTTACAAATTTTTATGTTAAATGTTTTTACTTTTCAAACAAACACTGTATATTGCTTTTAGAATATGCTAAGCTCCTCAATTAAACATTTCACTTATTTATTTACTAAATCTTACTTCACATTAAAAAAAATTGTTACATTTCACTTATTTATTTACTAAATTTTACTTTATGAGAAATTTGTTTTTTGTTTTTACTTTATTCTTATCATTTTTATTTTTACATAGACAATAATGTTATTTTTATTTATTATATAAATTATCATTTTACAAAGATTATTCATTATTTATGCATCAAGTTATATTAAGTTTAATTGTTCAACATATATTTTTACAAAGATTATTCATTATTTATGCATCTAGTTATATTATGTTTCATTAGTCAACATATATTTTTTAATGGAAATGATGTATAATCTAAAATCACTACCATTTTCATAAATATTTCACATATTAGAATGTATCTATATGGATTTTGATAGAGATGATTCCAATATGATTATGAAAGCATATATATAAGATGCTTCTATGAATTTTGAGAGATGATTCCAATATGATTATGAAAGAATTTATGTAATTCTTTCAATTTCAAGAATTAAAATATTATAATTTTTTTCATAAATAAAATTAGTTAGTACATATAAAAAGTGTTTTTAGAATTTAGACATTGAGTGAAGAATGAGATAATATTTAATGAAGGTAGTTTGCATCAAGGTATAAAATTGACGGGCAATCCTACCCTTCAAGTAAATTTTTTTATGACGAGTTTCTTCTTAAAACTTCCCTTCCTTTTATTTTTATTTTTAACCATCATTTAAATATTATGTGCCATATGTGTTTTTGTTCATTTTTATTGTACATATAAAAACATACCAGGCACAACATAAAATTATTATGAAATTGCACTTAACATATCATCAAACTGTTTCACATAGAATACAAAACCATTAAAAACATAAAAAAAAAAACTTAATAGATTACCTTGATATAGCAGCTTGCACAAAGTTTCAATTATGAAAATCACTAAATAAGAGGTTCCAACTTCTTTCTATGCCTCAATTATGCATAGATCTAATCAATGTAAATAAACAATCCACCAAACACTAAGTAGTAAGATAACTATAGCCTACCAGAAAAGGAAAAAAGTAGTTACTAATAGTTGTTGTAATAATAATAATAAAATTTATGGATTGCGAAATTTGAAATAATTATGGCTATTAATATAATGAAATAATAAATATTACTCAATTATTTTGGATTTGTTTTTTTAAATAAAAACTACTAATGTTTTTTAAAATGAAATAAAATAGAGCTTGTGAGAGGCCCGTGGCACCAATGTGATTCAAGAAGACATTAAATTACAGGTGAGAAGGTATTTAAATGTGGATTCTCAAAAACCAAATATAATGAGAAAATAAGTTTGTAAGAAGGTGTTATCTAGCTTCATCCAAACAAAGACAATTTCCATTACTGCAATTGCAATTTAATATTAATGAGTCTTACCTCTCTAGATAGTTGCATGCAGTTTTGAATCCTTGATCTTTTCTTCCCTCTCAACCTTCACTTTTCAACCTGCATGATGTGATATGGTCCAATTTCTAAAGAATCCTCATGACTTGTAAGTTGTGAGAGTGCAAGTGTTGGAGAGTGTGATATAATATTTGTAACTTATGCAATATGCATGCAATTTTCTAAAGAATTTATAACTTATGTTATATATGATTTACACAAAAATCAACATTCAAATTTAAGAAATTGTTATTATATTATATTATATATTATAATATGTGTGTGTGTGTGTGTGTGTGACAATTTTTAAAAATTGCTAGTATTTCATCATTAAACATGGAAAAAGGTTTTGAGAATTTGAACATTGAATAAAGAATGGAATGATATTTAGCTAAGCTTCCATGTTTGTTTAAATTCTGTAATTTTTCTAGTTTATTTAATTTCAACTTCATATTTGGCATACACCTATTGGAAATGAGCACAATTAATGATCTTTTAACCTTAAATCCTAATTTGATGGCTATGCATTGAAGATGTTAGCATATTATTCATCGTCCTCCCAAATCAATGAGTGAGATTTATTGCTCATAACTTCCTTGCATTTATGAATACATCCGTTAACATGTTTACTTTTTTACATTTACCTAATCACATTATAAAATTACTGTAAATATATATAATTACCATATTTAAATGATTAGGAAAGATTAATATCTATGCAACCCACATTTATATGATTAAATAACACTGCACACATTAGTTTTTATAAAGTGTAAACTGTGGCATGTAGCTAAATTCCCACGTTTTATGTTCAACTGATTACCACACATGCTTCATATTGAGCCACACATTCGTTTATGAAGTCTGAACCGTCTCCATTTATAAACATAGATAAAAACAAGCTAGGGAACACATTTTTTTCATATTGGGACACGCATTCGTTTCATATTGTGGCATGCATTCATCTTGGGGCACACATTCGTTTATGAAGTGCTAATTTCTGTCATTTCATATTATGACCTTTGTTTGTTCATATATCTAGATTATATGTATTGGAAGAGGGGTGTGAAAGAAAATTATCAATAAAGACAAGGTAACATGTGTTTCTTTCCAGTTTCCAGGTTATTTGAGATGCTATGATAAATTTAGGTTTTCCATTCATGCGGGCCAACCACTGAAGGCAATCCGACCATGAACTGACCTGCCTTCAATGGTTGGCCCTCATCTAGAAACATTTCACACCCGACAATGAAAACATAGAATCTTCAACAATATAACATCTACAGGTTGATCGTATTCTACAGACTTGATTTCTTTAACAATGGTGTGAATCCTTCAAGAGTTCCATTGCAATATAGGGTTAGATGCATATACCAGATATCAAGATTCTGATTTAGCAATCACTAAAGGAATTATTATTACAAGGACTTAAAATTGACATTAAAAACCCGGGAATCGAGAAACTATGTGCGTTCACATATATTCCATAATAATATTTCGACTTGCAGTTTGCATATGTATTCTTGTAAGCATCGTTACTATTTGTACATGCATTTTTGTGGCTGGAAAATGTTATTTGAAAATCTAAGTTAATTAAATTTGTAGCAATCTTTCGTCCCTTGCAATTCTGGCAGCCCTGGTGGGGGCATGGCCCATTTGGGTTTCGGCCCGCCTCCTTCCTTCCAACTTCCTAGGTTTCAGTTACAATATTGGCCTATTCACTTGTTTGTCTGAAACTTCCTAGGTTTCAGTTACAATATAGGAATCAAGGTTGGTGTATTTTGAGCTTTGTTGTGGGTGTATTTTCATGGACAAGAATCACCTTTGTTGTATTTTGAGCTTTGTTGTTGGTTTATTTTGAGCATTTTCTGTAGAGCTTCCTGTGAGTTTCGTTGGCTCGCTACTGATAGGTTTATAATATAATAATGGTGTATAATAGTACATTCATGAGATATAGATTTTCCATATTGGACAATAATTGTTTTTTTTTTTTTTTTAATATTTTAATAGCAATTGCGCTACTTGAAAGGCGCATGCACAATACTTTGATATGTGTATGTAAAACCCGAAAGAATTTGTTAAGGTTTTATTTTATTAAGGTAAAAGCATGATATTTAATTAAACCACTCAATGCAAAAGAAACTGATACAATTATCATATAAAAATTGTTTTAAAAAGCATATTTTTAATATTTTTGAGACATATATGAGACGCAATTTTATTCATTTTATATAAACTGTTGCTTTTTTTTATTTTTATTTTCTTTGGAAAAAAAACATAATTTTATTACTTCAAGAACAAAATTACATTCTGTATATATACACACTTCTTGGTGTATTCTATTACATGGAAGTCTGTAGTTGAAGGTTATCTATTGCATTTCATGAAAGCTCCTGTAAACTATTACTTCCGCAATTTTTTTTGTTTCTTTGGATTTTTTGGAACCGGTACTGTTGTATGAGCTTTAGTTGGTCTTCATAGTACTATTTGCATATATTATGCATGACAAATCTACAAAAAATTGTTGCTAATATTGATTAGTCCAAAAAGGATAATATTCATTTGCTTGATCATTGTGATATTCAATTATTTTCCACTGGCCCATAGCCAAATTAAGCCCCTCTTTCGACCGTTGGTCCGCTTCTTTATTGTTCTCCCTGTAGACATGTTGACAAACAAAGGTGTCAAAATTTGTCTGCGAATGAGTAATGTCTTCCACCAAGGAAGCAAGTCTTGTGTTTAAACATCTTTGTGTGCCTTTTATCCAGTTTATGACGTTTAAAGAGTTCCCATAAAATTTTAAAGACAAGAAGCGTTTTTCATTGGAAAACGTAATGAGTAGTTTGAGGCTCAAAAATTCTGTAAAGTTATTTGTTTCTGGCCCGAAACCAAAGGTCATAATAAAGTGGTGTGAAGTTGAAAGCTAGAGGATTCCTCCTCCTCCACATATGTTTCGTTGATATGCTTCATCGAAGAAACCCTAGGGGGCGGAACTGTCAATCACGACCTCTTGAGGCTGCCTAGAGGAAGGTCTAGAGATCTGAGAGAGGAAGTTAGGAAGAAGTGTGGCACTTCTAGTTGTTGTGAAATCAGGGGAAGGGGGGGTTCCTTTGAAAATAAAGGAATTCCGAGCGAGCCAAACGCCCCAGATGACCAATAAAGGAAGGGCTCTTAAAAGTTTGTAGTCTCTTGTTTTCCACCAAGTAAGACGGGAGTGATCCAAATCCCTTCCTTCCGAAATACACTGCAGATTTAACAATCTAGAAATTTCCTTCCAAACTTTGTTGATGAATCTACAATTTAGAAAGAGGTGTAAGATAGTTTCTCCTTTGGATATATAGATAGAGCACCAACTCGGGCCAACAAATTTTCTCTTTCGGAGGTTATCCCAAGTAAGAACCTTGTTTTGTAGTACATTCCACATAAACAGTCTAGTTTTTTCTGGACTTTTAACATTCCACAAAGTTCTCCACCACCAAACAGGCTCTAGAGGCCTAAATATGAGTTATATTTTAGATAGCCCAGTTTAGGGGAATAGATCCCGGAGGGGTATGGATCCCAAATCAATTCATCTTCGTTGTCCATGAGTCTAATTTGTGAGGATTTTAGACTGTAAATATATCTTCCCAATTCAAGTTTTTCATCTTCACTGAGGCCCGACCTAATTGTATCCTTCCATCCCTGTGACCATAAGGTAGAGAGGCTGGCGTCCACCAATGAGTTTAGATGAATAAAACCCAAGGAGTGTAAATGTTGTATTATCTACTCAGTAAGTAAGTGATTTTCATCACTTCCTGGCTAGGGATATTTCCCTAATCTGAAGCGGTTTCCATTACCAAGTTTCCAAGATAAAGCATTTTCAATGACTGGGAAGGCGTTTAGAATGGATTTCCAGATCACCGAGGCCCCCTTTTGGTATTTGGTTGACTTCTTATACATACCTCTAGTGGAACTAGTGCTATATGATTTTGAATAATACCTTAGTCCAGAGACTGGAGGAGTTTAAAACGCACCATCCTCCCTTGGCTGCCAGTGCTTTGGAAAAAATAAATATAGTTTTTAGACCCCATCCTCCCATTGCCTTGGGGACGACAATTTTATCCCAGCGGACCCAAGGAATTACATGAGCCTCGTTTTTCCCACTTCAAAGGAATTTTGAGGAGATTTTTCTTTCTTCTTCTAGGATTCCTTTAGGGATCCAAGAGAGGGACATCTAATAAACAGGGATAGCTTCCAAAACTACTTTCAGCAACACCAATCTCCCTGCCCGTGAAAGCCACCGGTGACTCCAAGTATTTAGTCTTTTGTCCATTTTCTTCAGGATCCACTTCCAATCTTCTTTTCTGTAATCATTGGGTTTTAGGATAAAACCCAAGTAATTTATCCCATCATCTAAAGTCTTTCTTTCAAACGGGAAAAATAAAAAGTGGGCTTGCTCTGCTTCTTATGTTAGAAGGTGTGTAGAGAGCGATGAATTTCTATCATTGATTTGCATCCATGTTGCTTTTGAGAAAAGAGAAAGGATGTTCCTTAAGACCTATGCTTCCATTTTGGACCCTCCACTAAAAATTAAGACAACATCCACAAAAGGACATGTGTGAGAGACAGTGTAGGAGAGATTTTGATTCCGGAGAAGGTGTCTGCAGTCTTTGCATGTGATATTTCTCTGTTGAGTCCTTCCGCTACTAGAAGGAAGAGAAGCGGTGACAAAGGACACTCTTGTCGGAGTCCTCTTTATGAGGTAAATAAAGGTGAAGTAGATCCATTTATTGAGACCACAAAAGAGGTCGTAGAAAGATAATTCATGACCAAATTAATTAAGGGAACATCAAACCCTAGGTGAGTAAGTAATAACCGAACATACAACTAGCTTACTCTATCATAGGATTTTGAGAGGTCGATATTTAACACTGCTCCTTTTAGAATTCTTGACTTCATACAAAGAAGACCTTCTTGTGCTATACCTATGGCTTCATGGATTTGTCTCCCTTCCAGAAAGCCAAACTGTTGTTCCAAAATATTTTTGGAAAGGATTCTTTTAATCCTTCTAGCAATTACTTTTGAGACGATTTTGTAGGCACAGTTGCAAAGAGAGATTTGTCTGAAGTCATCCAGAGTCTCTGAGTTATTCGTATTTGGGATAATACCAAGGAAATTTGAGTTGAGGCTCTGTGGGATTCGGCCTGAAATTCTTGTGTCCTCCACCATCTTCAGTAAATCTGTTCCTACAATCTCATAACAACCCAGGAATAATTCAATAGTCTATCCATCTGGGTCTGGGTTTTATCTTTTTGAAAGCTGTGAAGTACTTCTAGGAGATCTTTTTTTGTGACTTCTTCCATCAAGAGCCGATTATCTGATTATTCAACAAATATAGGAAAAAATTGTGCCACTTTGAATACTTCTTTTATAGAAGCTTGGGTTTCTTCTTTGAAGAGATTTTGAAAATAAATTTTTCCTAGTTTTGACATTCCTTCAAAAGTTGTTTCCAAAATTTATGCCTGGTCCTTCAAATGCCAGATAGTGTTGATGTTTTTTCTTCCTTTGGCGTAAGATTGAAAGAATTTTGGGTTTTCATTTCCTCTCTCCAGCCAAGTAGCTCTACTTTTTAATCTCCTAGTATCTTCCTTCTCCTTGAGTAGTTTAATTCTCCTTTTCTCTAGATGAAGTAATCTGAGTTTTTGACATGTTGTGCCTGAAATTTCCCCTTCTTCTTCCAATAATCTTTGTAACTCATTTTCGATTTCTTTTAGTTCCTTGTCCTCATTTTTCCTTTTTTGGAAAGCCTAAGGTTTTACCACATATTTGAGTCTTTTTAGATTTTCTGTAAACTAGAAAGCTGCTAACTGAGGTAAATCATGTCTGAAGGGTATCCAATGTTCCTTTATTAGTTCCAAAAATGAGTCATCTTCAAACTAGGTTTTGTTAAATTTAAAAGGACTGGATGGCTTCTCAAAACTCTGTCTAGATTCCAAAAATATTGGATGGTGTTCTGACAAGCCTCCAAACCCAATCCATTGCTTAAAGGCAAGAAGATTGTTCAAAACAGAGTCGTTAATGAGGAACCAGTCCAGTCTTTTTTCCACTCCTTCATTTTCGACCCTATTGTTTTTCCAAGTAGGCTTGAGGAGTATAGGATCAAGATCTATTAGTTTGAACTCTGCAAATTTATGGCAGAAAATATCTGCTAAAGGGTCGGGCCTGGTGTTATCCCCCCAGACTTCTGAAGGTCTCAGGGAGAGGTTTAAATCTCCCCCTAAAATTAGTAGCTCCTTGAAGAAAGATTTTGAGATAAGAGGGTCCCAAAATGGTTTTTTTCTCTGATAGGGCCCATAAATGTTAAGGATATGAATACCATCCTTGAGTTCTGGGGTCAAAACAATAATCCAGAGTCCAATATCCATGCCCCAAGTGTTAAGAACTTGAATTTTATGAGAATTCTAGCCAGTGGCTAGTCCTCTAGATCTACCCATAGCATCCACTGTAATAAAAACCCACCCCGGTAGTAGTAGTTTCAGGCTTGACTTTGTCTCTTCACCTACTCCCATTGTTTCTTGAAGGAGTAGCACATCCAAGTGTTCTAAAGTGATCACCCTTTTTAGGGTAGGTTTTTGAGGGCACCCGCCAAACCCCTACAATTGAAAGACATAATCTTCATCCCAGTACCTTTCCATGAGGCTTCGATGCTATAAGTGCCTGTTCAATGGGAGGAGAGGAAAGAAGAGGATTTCCCGAGACTAGTGACCTTGAGCTTCCTGAATCCAGAGTAGTGTTGTTTGTTTTCTCCAATCCTTATTCCACAATCCTTTCATTTGGTGGAGAGAAATCCTTCTGTACTTTTTTCTTTGTGGCTTCTGTGGAGGCTATGGGTTCCGTTGTAAGAGGTGTTGCCTTTTTCTGCAACAAAAACTTGCATGCTTCTGTTGTCTTGAGATGGAGACTTTAATTTTTCCCTGTAAAAGGTGCCTACTTTTGTTCTTAAGGAGAGGTGGAAAGTTGCCACCAGATGCCCATACTGGTGGCACCATCGACATATAAAGGGGACATTTTCATAGTCCAATAGTTGGGTGTGAGTGTAATTCCCCCATGTTAAGTCAATATCCTCTCCAAGCCCTTCTCTGACATTTAAATTGACTAAAATCCTTGCAATTTTTCTTTGTTTTGTCTCCTCATAGGATAACTCAGCTTCAAGGAATTCACCTAGGAAATTCTTGATGGCTTTAAAGTAATCCAAAGGCTATAATTGTAGAGGAAGAGTTGGGAGTCTTACCCAGATAGGGATTTTATCTAGTTTATCCCTGTTTTCATTGGAGAGGGGCTCCAAGGCTTTAGCAAGTGGGGTCAGAATTTTATGCTCCAATTTTTACGCAACACCCATTTAACATGTTCTCGTTGGAGGAAGTTGAAGGAAAACCAATTCCTTCTTAATTCAATAACCTCCAGGGAGTAGCCAATGTGTTCTTCCCAAACTGACTGAGTCCAAGCAATAATGGTTTTGAGAGAAAAATACCTGCCACTGACTCACCCCACTAGAGTCTGGTTCGATAGATGCACCACCTTGTTCATGCCTATCTCCTTCCCAATTACCCGGTTTCCAACTTTCCCTTTTTATTTGAGTCCTTTCCATCTTTTCTTTTTTCGGGCACTCTGAAAACCCGTAGAATCCCATGAGTCCTCCGGTCTAGAATCTAAGGAAGTAACCCTTCTGTTGGCATGTTTACAGGAACATCAATGATGCACTTGTCATTTATGGCAAGAACAACCAGGAAGGATAAGCTCAGGAGGAGGAGCGCACGGAGGGAGAACATATATCGAGCGTTAGATCCGAGCGCGGGGTCCGACCGTCATTGGATCCAGGATAACCTGCACATTATTTAAAGTGAAAGGAGAAGTAGGTTTACAAAATATCAAATGCAGGTGGTCCATCCATTATCAAAGAGGGCACATGGCGAAAGATCAGATCATGTCAAAGACTCTGTTTCAGAGTTTTGCATATCGGGAAATCCAAAGGAAGGAGGTGATCTAACCTCTTGAACTCGTGATATGCGATATCCCGAAATGATCTGGTTTGTTGGATCGAGGATTGATTTGGACCATTGATCAGGCATGATGAAGGCTCGTGAAGTTATGAAATTGCGATAAAATATTGACCATTGATCCAAGAGGGACATGTGGCAAGCGATAGTTTTTTCGCTGACTGAAAGGTCAAAGGAAGGAGGCTCCTAACCTCTCTAACTCGTGATATGTGAAATCGTGAAATAATCTTATCCATTGGATCAAGGATGAATCTGGGCCACTAGATCTAGGAGGTAGATCGTGATAGACCACGTCAGCAAGGACAGGTGGCAGCCTACATCAGCAATGACACTTGGCACGATCAAGCAACGACAAGTGTCAAGTTAATTCTTCATTTTAGGAACATGAAAATCATGAATATGAATGACACGTGGCAACTAATAGGCTTGTGACATGTCATTGAGTGATGCAAGAATGACATCACTACGAGAGTTTAGTTTTGAGAGTTTTAGTATCAACACTCCCCCAAAGTCCCGAAAGCTGAAGTTCTGGGGTGGTGGATAGTTTTCCGATCACCAAAGAATGTGGACCATTGATATGAAGAGTGAAGCGCTCAAATGATTAGCAAGTGGTCATAGTTTTTGGTCACATCGTTGAGAGTTGGAGGAAGGTGCTAACAGTTAATATCCATTTCGGAGATCGCGATATGGAGAGTCGTGAAGTCTCACTACAATATTGTCGAAATCGTGAAACACAAAACAATGATTCAATATGATTCGTTGATCTGGCTCCATTTTCGGAGTTTCAACGATCGCAACTTGGAGTGTCGAGACCCTTTATCACATAAATGCTGAAATGCGAAACACCTTTTTGGCATAGGCTAGGCTCCATTTTGGGTACCAGAAGTGGAGGAGTCAATGAGACTCATGGAAAAATTCCTGAATTGCAAATTGTGAAATCCCTTTATAGATAAGTGCTTGGTCATCTTCGTGGGCACATGAAGGAAGGAGCTAGCATAGCTATGTTGATTAAGGTTGGTTGTCATTGATGTCAACCCTTGAAGAAAGCCCTGCAACACAAAGTTTTGGGTAATGGACACAATATTGTTTGATGTAAAGATGACTCATTATTGTCTTGTCATGGTTGATAAGAAGTAAAGATGGATGAACTCCAAAGTGGTCCCCTTATGGTGAAAGCCCTCACGGGAAGACCCTTTGCGGAGTAAGAGAACCCATGCTTAATTGTGGAATAATGAGAAGAAGAACAATGAATTTGTCAATTAAACTATCCTATATGGATAGTGCTTGTCATTCTATTTCCGATGGTATGTGGAACTTCACATAACTCCTCACGGTTAGAGAGTTATGGCCATGAGAAGTTGAAGACCCCAGGTTTGAGTAATGGACGCAAGTTTGTTTGATGAATAAAGGTATACATTATGATATACTTTTAGATAATACTATTCTATATGGATAGTACATGTCATTCCATTTCTGGTGGTATGTGGAACATCACATAAATCCTCACAGTTTGAGAGTTATGGCCTTACGAAGTTGGAGGACCCTCATATGTCATCTAGAAACCTCAAAAGGTCAAAGTAGTCAAAGTGGTTTAAGAGATTTTAAAGGTAAATAATAAAGTGAAGTAATGAGTGTATTATAATTCAAAGTGAATACAAAATAAATTATTTCAATAATAAATTTAATGGAGAAATTAGAAGTGGGTTAA
>ML853441.1:3438-20074 GCA_009831015.1 Picea engelmannii
CATGCAACACTGATCAAGATAATTTCATAACAAATAGATGCATATTAGAATAATCACACCTAGGTTGCATCATTCCTCTGAATGTGTTGGATCTTGAGATCCTTCTGGATCTATGACAAAAGATCCCTTCTCCTGCAAATACTCTTTAAGGTTTAACCATTAACCATATGTGAGTACATACCTCGGATAACATTTGCAAGTAGTGGATCCATCTGGTAGCAACGGTAATCATTACCAAAAACTTCAAGAGTGATTGCAACTGGTTCTACGGCTGCAACTGCAACTGGTACTGCAACTGCAGCTGGTTCTGAGACTGCAACTGCAGCTGCAACTTAGGGTTTTATGAGGAAACCCTAATTTTTCAAACTTTGAATTCTGAAATTCTAATCCAGGGGATAGATGTGCTGAGCTGAGGTGAGTTAGCTGGTGCAGTCAGAATTTTGAAAATCCAACTTTTACTCCAAATCTGATCTACGGATTTCTGGACTGGTGCTTCTGGTTTTCTGGTACTTCTGGTACTCTGGTTTTCTGGTACTTTGTGTAACTAGGGTTTCACTTTCTGGGAGATCTAGCCATTGAAAAGGTGCGCTCTAAGTACCAAAATAATCCTTGGGGGAGGGCGCAACTTTCTAGGAGGTTAGGGAGCTGAAAATACTCACTTTTGGAAAACCCTAATTTTTGGGTACGATAATAGTGACGTTTTTCCTCTTGCAAATTGTGCTTCCTTCAAGTTGGCTCTGATACCATGTTAATGTTTATGCCATTATTATAGTTCTTTGCATTTCAATAGATGAGAGCATCATAAGAACAAGATCACTGAGAAATACACATTCACAAGAGACACAACATTTATCCTGGGAAATTCTCTAAGGGAAGAAAACCCAGCAAAAACTTCCTTATCATAAATAGCTTATACAATGTTCAAGAGATAACTCAAACCAATACAGATAGTCCTCTCCAAAAGATGTGCCACTCTTCTTCTGCTCTCTCCAACTGGTAATTGCATCTTGCCTCATAAGAGAATGAGAAAGTGAGTTGTGTGTTTGAAGTGAGGCGCTAGCCTCTTATTTATACAAGACTAGCACGTGTGAAAGGTCACAACTGGCAGGGCCGACCTCTCACTCTGGGTGGGTAAACCCACCTTTAATTAATTATGGGTCTTCCATAGTAACTGTTGGGGCCGACTTCTTATTCTGCCCTTTATAATTGTCCGATGACCAATCTGCAAAAGGGGATTTGGTCCTTATACAATTACCGACATGATTAATCCACAATGGGGATTAATCCAATAACAATAATAATAATAATGACATGATTAATCTGCAATGGGGATTTAATCCAATAATAATAAGAATTATCTTCGCAGTTACATTATTTCAACACTTACCCCATCGATGTCCACAGGGACATGCTCCAGTATTCCAAAGGGGCTTACTTCCTACTGATTAGCCATCCTGAGCTTGATAGGGGAGTAAATCAACTTAGGTTTTCCCATCAGTTCCCAGGTCTGCTTCATCATAACATTGACTTCTGATCCCAAGTCAAGGACCACATAATCTATGTCATAGTCTCCAATATGAGCATTAAGGTGTAGTTCCTTGTTTGTTCTTCTCTTTCCAGATACTTGATGTACTACTTTATTCAACAGAGGATATACCCTGCCTATCTCATACTGTCTAATCAAATGTTTTAGTTCTTGTACATCTCTTTCATCCTTAATAAAATCACTTAACGTATACAAGAAACCTACAAGCTTGCTTACCTCTTTTCCATCTCCTGGTGAGGCATACTGATCGAATGCCAGAGGCATTCCACATTCTCTCACTTTTGGTTGTGCCTTTGATGAAGAAGCATGTTCTCTTTTGAATTCCGTTATTTCCTCTTCAAACATCTGCTTTTCCTTCCTTGTATCAAACAACTATGTTTTCTCTATAGCTCTTATGATCCTTGATCCCTCTCTAGTCCTTTTTGGAGTCACCCTGTCTTCTCCTATAACAGCACCTCCTATAGTAATAACAACGAATCTGGTATCCTCTCCACTAGGTTCAACTAATATTAATTGGACTTGTTGGTTTCCTCCCCGTTTCTCCTGGAGTTTCGCCAACAATGTTGGACAATCTTCGATAACATGTTCAAATGAGTTGCAGTAGCTGCAAGTGGTACAAGGGTTCTGACAATCCCTTTCCATGTGACCTGGCTGGGAACAGTTATAACAAATGATCTGACCATGGCCTCGACCCATGCCTCCTCCTCGTCCTCTTCCTCTGAATCCACCGCGAGGGTTGAAGTTTCCTCTTCCTGGAGAATTAAACTGCATAGCATTTCCCTCCTGCTGCATCTCTCCTTGAATCCTATATGTATCTCTTGACCTTTCATGCAAGAGGTCATAATCCCTACAGTCCTTCTCATC
Source organism: Picea engelmannii (assembly GCA_009831015.1). Classification (NCBI taxonomy): domain Eukaryota; kingdom Viridiplantae; phylum Streptophyta; class Pinopsida; order Pinales; family Pinaceae; genus Picea; species Picea engelmannii. Next base: position 5,849 of record ML853441.1, read on the forward strand.
ATGCTCCACAAATTTACAGAATGTGCAGTAGATATTGGTAGGTGTCTAGACATATTTTTTCATGTAATAACATTCACCAGGGCGATGCCTATTTCTACATACCTCACACCAGGGTAGAATAACCTTCTTCAAAGGGTTCGGAGCTCCAGAGGCCAAATACTCATTAAATAGGGGACAATGCTCCTTTTCATGTCCTTCTAACTTACATCTAATACACCATATGTATTCTCTTTTATCTTTTCCCTTTTATTTCTTCATATCTTCGACCTGTAGAGATAAGCTAGTTAGCTGACTAAAAATTTGACTCATACCTGAGTTGGATTCTCCCATAGGGGATGATTCTAGTTTCATGGTGATATCCAGTGCCTCAGCCTACAAAGCGACCTTATGTTGCATCAGGGGAACTCTGATGTGTGGTAAGAGGGAAAAAATGAACCATTCCTTAGTTTTCTCATTTAGAATCTGAAAAATCAAACGGCTTGTTAAGGTCTTAAACCTCTGGTCAAATTCCCACACAGGTTCAACTATTCTCTGATTGATTTCTTTCAGTTTTGTAATGCACTTCAAATTTGACTTGGGTTTATTGAATTCTTCACTCAACACAGTCTTGATATCGTTCAACGGTTTAGGTTGTACAACTCATTTAACAAACTTCATGTACTAGCTCAGTGTGCGGTCCCTCTAGGTAGTACTAAACCGAGCTCTCTTAGCATCTTTGTCATTGACTTGTTTAATATTCCATATAGCTTCGCATAAGAATCAATGTTGATCATGATCTTTAGGTCCATCTCCTCTAAATATAGGTAGCCTCATTTCATCTTCCATAGATCTTCCTAGGTTTCTTGACTAAGTATGTACTGAACTACTAGTAACAGTGCTCTGATAACTCTGACTACTCTGGTTACTTGATGCTGCTAAAACAATAGGAGGAGTGATAGTACTTACTTCGACCGTAGGTGTAGTCCATGAAGTTATCGATTATTCTCAGCGAGGTTCATCAGTCTTCCCTTCCTCTACCCCAGCGGACTCTGAGTACTCCTCATTCAATAGATCTTCTTCTTCTCCACTGTAGAACCTGTTAGTCCCTAAAGTTGCACTCGACTGCTGAGAGGGCAAGCTAGGGAATCATTCGTTTATTGCAAAGTATTTTTAAGGTTTTATGATTTGGTTTATTGTAAAGTGGTTGAAAACTGGGTCACAATTATAGCATGACAGGAAAATCAAGAATAAAACATAGTATATCCCACTGACTGAATAATAGGTAGATACATAGATGGATTAAACAAATTTAAGAAAAAGGAAAGTGAAATCTTCAATATGTCAACTTCACAAGAGTTTTTGTCTCAATATATTATAAAGAAACAAAGGAATCAACTTGACCTTATTACTTGAAAATGTATCTCTACAACAAAATCTTCACTGTATAAATTAACATTCAAGAACCAAAAACCATTGCAATCTGAATAATAAATTCAAGCATGAAGAATGAAATAACAGAGTAGAAAAAATAAGGTCTAACCATCCGTGTGCCTTTTCTATTGAGTGTCAATTGAACATAAATGTCTTTTACAATAAGCTCCACAAAAAGTTTCTCTGGATCTCCAATTTTTTCCCTCCCCTTCCTCTCATTCTACAGAGTTTATATAGAAACAATACATAATAATCAAGATCCAAAAGAAATGGATCTGAAAACCTCCTCATCTATGTTTAGTTTCTTGTTTCAAATAATCAAGGAGAATATCAAATCTGATCTCCAATTCGAATTGATGAGGTGGCTTGTCAATTGTTGTCCATGAGATTTTTCAAGAAAACAAATCTGGTAAATTCCTGAAAAATAGGGTCCAACAATCAATTTGAATATCTTAAATGGTGATAGTTGTGTAAAAACTGAGAGAATTTTTTGTGAAGGGGAATGTTACCAACAAAATCCTCTTTTGGTTTCATCAAATTCATCTCCATATGTTTTACAACCTCTCTCTTGAAGAAGAATAAAACAGGAAAAAATAACAGAGTATTTCCTGTAGCTTATCAGAAAATTAGCCTTCAAAGATCAATCTGAATCTCGTAAATGGTGATAGATGTGTAAAAAATGAGAGAGGTTTTTGTGAAGGGGCATGTTCCCAATAAAAACCTCTTTTGGTTTCAACAAATTCATCTCCAGCTATTCTGCAACCCCTCTTGAAGAAAAAGACTAAAACAGGTAAAAATAACAGAGAATTTTCTGTAGCTTTTCTGGTTCTTCTTTTAATGATTATTTGCATCTAATGGTACTTCTGCCAATTCTGAAATAGTGTTTCCATTGTTTCTATGTTTCCCTGTGTAGCCACGAGCCTTTGAACCTTCACAAGGCATATCATTGTTGACAAATTTTTCTTCTATGTTTGAACCATTAGCTACTTTTGGTTTCATTTCAATCTTTGTTTTCTTGCAATCTTCAGAAGGTGCAGTTTCATTCAAGTTTAAGGAAACACTAGGTTCCTTGGTTTTAACCTGGTATTTTGAGATTAATTCTGAGCTATGTTCTTCCTTGGAACTTGATGAATCTAAAGCTCCAGATACATCTGGTAAGTAATCTGAGTCTACCAAGTAATCCTGTTTTTCTTCGGGGAATTCACTGATGCCTTCAGCCATCTAGCTTTTGATAATCTAGTTGAATCTCTCGTTATAGGGCCTATAGGTGGTGTAAGTATTCCCTTACCTTTGCTGACAGATTTCTTGGGTAATGGGGTCTTTTTTGCTCTTTTCCTCGTACTTGTTTCAACATCTTCAGAGTCATCTTCTATGATTATGGTGTTTTCTTCTTTGATTGATGGATTGAACATCGCTTTTGAATTGAGCTTATACTTATTAGTAACCCTAGTCGAATTCCTCCAAGGTTTCTATGATACATATGCACCTTTACCCGTTTTTCCTTTGATTGCAACACTCCTTTTGCTGGTCGTTGGCATTTTAGACTTGACTGTAGTTTGAGTAGCGAGGTCATTATCTGACTCTATTTCTCCTTTAACATCTTCTTCAGGAAGCATTTTAATTTCGAGCTCCCATATAGGTCTCTTACTTCTTCTTTTCTTAGTTACCTTGATATCAGAAGACTCATCTTTCACAGGAATTTCATTAGAAATATCTAGGCTCTGAGTAATGGTCTTCTTCCCTCTGCCCTTTTTCTGGTTATTGGATTGAGTGATAGGTTTTAAAGATTGCACCAGTCAGTTACAGGGATTTTGTAATTCGTTCAGGGCAGACATGACTAGGGTTTTGATCAGGACTTGATGGAACAAACTGCCTTTAGCATTAGTGGAGATTGATTGTACTTTCTTGGACATTTTTGTCAAACCTTTAAGCAGAAAATAAGGAAGATTTAAAGGGTAATCACCATTTAGATGCATCAGTATTCTGATATGGTAGATGTAGACCAATGAAATCCTTCCTTCGCAGGTGATGTACCTATGAATCACCACCAGAGCTGTGTGCCATTCGGGTCGAACCCAGTTACGAGGTATTCCCCTTCTCCAATATGGATTCTACTTATCTGGAAGGAGAAATTGATTTACAAATTCAGTAACCACAGGCTCCTTCTTCCACCATTTTCCCCCTCCAACCACAAGCCTACAAGATTTAGCTATAGTCGTATCTATGACTAGCATCAACATCTTGTCGATTTCAACCTCGTGACCATCGAAATTCTGAGAGAATTCCATGGAAGGGTGCATAACCCTGAAACGTGGTGAGAAATTAAAACCATTCGGCATCCTTGAACCTTTGGGCCATCTGAGGATAGGCCTCAAGAAGTTCGGCTCCTTCTGGTTCTATTCTGGCAACCTGTCCGCTCCTCTTTGGCACCATTAAACCCAATTCTGCAACTGTCGTCTTTGGATTCCAAATTCACCACCTGCAATTGTTAGTGTATCCTGCTGCTTTGAATGGATATTTGCATTTCTCCTTGCAAGATTGAATTAAACCAACTTCGAACAGGTAACATATAATGATCATCAAGCAACAAGTGATTTTGAAATGAACCCTGTGCGCGTGCATAGCAATTATATTCTGAAACTGTTGGATTTGGAAATGATTGTTAAGCTTTCATGGGAGCACACGAACTCTCAATTCATGAATCGTGTCATCATAACTAAATCGGGAAAACAAATGCAAGTTATGGCACGATTATTTGGTGCTATGGGAATAGGCTTATTCCCGTAGCGCATTTGACAACTTGAAATTTTGAAATTCAAACGGCATAAAAGGAGACAATTCAATTTTAAACAATGTTTTTCAAAATCAAACTTCAATAAACTATTCAAAACTTAAATGAAAACCATAAGACACTAAAAACAAAGAACGAAATCAACTGGAAATGGAAATTGAAGTGTAGGTAAGAAGGGTTTAGAATAAGGTTTTCTCACTAAACCAAGACAAAATTAGAGACTAACAGAACCCTTCATCCTGCACCAATGGCTCATGACTCTGATCAAACAAGTCCACAAGAGGAACTTCTCGGAATGACCTCCCACTATGCGTGTGTCCAACCTCTGTGTCATTGTCACTGTATGAGTTATTGAACATTACCTTTTCAATCCAAATGATCATTCTATCTTCAAGATGTTCTTCTCATGCAATAGCATCTTGATCTTCAATTTCAAAAAGTGTAAAAATTTTCCTCTAGGTCCCTTAAATAAATATCTCTCTTCTTGGCTATATGAATCTACTCTATAAATAACAAACTCGGTGATATACCCTACAATAGTGATATCAAACCAGTGGTCTACTGCTCTTGACACAACGTTATCAACTCTCTTGAACTTCTTAACCAACATCGCAGTCCAAACCACAGGTGGTCTAGATCTGATCTCAAACTGGGTATCTACTAATCTGGCTAACCACTTGTATAGCTCCTTATGAACTCCTCTAAATAAAATCTCATGTATATCAGTAAAGATATACCTTCCCAACCAATCCTCTGTACTAATAATAGGTTTCTTGTTCTGAGCTTCGGTGAAGTCCCTTTCTTGTTCTTCTATCCACTTTTGAATATTTGTCTTCGATGGAAACCACCTTGAAATTCCCTCAAGAAGATCTTTGTCCAGGAAACAAAACCATTTGTTGGCACAGGGCAGACCCATGGTTCAACTCTAACAATGCACCAACAATCCCCAACTACTGGCCCTTTTGGCAACACTTGCGAAGTAGATGCAGTCTCACCCGAAGTAGCAATAGGGGGTTGTAGGACACAGGTGTCTACAACCAGAGGAAATGAAAAGTGAATCTAGGACAACAACACACAACAATCTAGATATTCTTTACCACTATTATGCTTACCTTGAGTGGTTATATCTCTGATCTAACAAAACAATGCAATAATAGTATATCAGATGCCAATTCACACAACATCAATCACACAGAACAAAAATATATACGAGGTTCACCCTCTCCCTAGGGATACATCCAAATAAATGTTTTTCTTGATATATTAATATGGAAACATACAGTTCTATCTGTGCTCTTAACTTGCATATCTCTCTCTCTTCCTCTCTTTCTCTTTCTCTCCCCTCCCTGCGCACCCAGGTGCAGGGTTGATCTTCACACCAAGCTGAAGATATTACAACACAGACTCAATATTACTCTCCACAACAGTAATCAACAATGAACAATAACAACAACCATAGTAATGACAAACCCCTCTCAGGTCCTCTTAGACCTTTATTTATACATTACATGGAAAAATTCTAGGTGGAAAAATCTAGATCCAAAACCCTAGGTGTCTAAACCCTAGGTCCACTTGGCCTACGTTTTCAAGGCTTCTTCAACCTGTTCTTCCTTCTTTCCCATGAGGTGCTCCAAAGCATCCGTTGGTGGATTTTTCCGCTTGTTGAGTTGTCCACAATCCATCTTCTTTGATAATCTGTCTTCCTCGATATTATCATTCAACAACTCGCTTTCCCTTACTTCGCTCCTTCTTTTATGGTTCTTTTACCACTTCAACCCATTCTCAATTTGTGTGCCTTCCACTCAGTTCATACTTCACCTTTCTTCCTTAATCTTTTCTTCCTTATGTAACCAACGACCAACACTATACATGATACTAAAGGTAGTTCTGACTATTTTCCCACCAAAACAATGCCACAAAGTAATCTCTCATACTGCAAAGTTTAGCCTCTTCACAATCCGATCAAAAGGTGAACTGAAGGACACTGAAACCATTGCAGCCTCATCCCAAGACATTTCTATCCATCATAAGTAGATCAACAAGATTGTAGAAGAGTACCAAGATGTTGTTGTTGCATCTACGGGGGTGCCTCCACACTGCCTAGTCAAGCAAGGTTATAATAGAACCCTTCATACTCTTCATGCTACATCTTCACTGACAGAGTCCTCCCACACTCAGATAGATCATGCATCTATATTGGTTGAACGGATCCAACCCTACAACAATAGGCTCATGACAACCTTCAACAAGCTAAGCATGTCAACTTCTTCAACAAGGCAAGCAACACACCAAGCTTCAAATCTAGTAGAAGTCTCGTCGTCTCCCAAGGGAACTTGACGCAATGGGGACCATTTCTTCCTAAGGGGGGAGGAATGATCCAAATGGATCTCGGTGGCCATCAACCTTTTCCACTGAATCACCATTTTGAGCCTGTGGTTTTGATAAACCACGATATTCACCCTTTTGATGGGGAATGAAATGTAATGTCATCTTCTTTTGTTAATTATAGACATCATGTAATTATTTCTTAGTGGTCTTGTGTACATGCCTACAACATAACATTAATTCATAGGATCCCATTATAACTCCACAGTTCAGCACGCTCAAGCTAGAGTAGTACTAGGATAGGTGACTGTCCGGGATGTCCTAGTGTTTTACATGCCTATGACATTTTATAAACTTTGTCCGATTTATCCCACATGCATCATAGGAATTGTTCTCCTCTCACTCTCTCATATATAATTGAGGTGAAGGAGGCTCATTAAGCATGCAATGGAGTGTGATGTAAAGATTTTTGTGAATGAAGCATAGTCAACATCTCTTTCCTTTCATATATAGGCTACCCCATTCTACCAGTTTGAGTTGTACTGTGTTTTTCTATCTTATTCAGTAATAGAAGTTGGGTTTCACTGTATTTTTGTGTTCTCTTCTATATTTTTGTATATTTCATTGTTATATCTCGATTATATTTATGTCTTCATGTCGTTCTCAAAATAATCTGGATTAGCTCTTCATGTAGATGTTTGATTGCATTTTCTTGTTAAATGATATGATGTATACTTATGTTTTGTATGAATCCATCTTATTCATTAGATATTAAAATTTTGTTACTTTCACATAATATTATACATATTGTTCGCCTATTGGTATCATTATGTTTCGAAGTCAACAATAGAGTTAGAGCATATTATTTATGGTGGTAAATATTGAGGTTGATTTGTTTAGAATTTTCATGTCAAGCTTAACTTTAGTGGGGTAAGGGCCATTCTTTGGTGAATATATGCCAATTGCATGAATTTACATTAAAAACTATTAAAGTTCTCACTTTTGATTCAAGTTGAGAGGTTATTTCGGTACGGTAGTTCTTTCTAGCATTTAAAGTTTAAGTATTTGATTATTTGTGAAATTTAATGGGACTTCTTGATGAATTTAGTCTTTAAAATTGTTGACGATAAAGATTAGAGTAATTGAAGGTTCAACATTGTTAATTTTCATATGGAAGATTTATCTCGAATCTTATTTTCTCAATCAGGAGCTATGGTTAGTGATTAGTGAAAAGGCACCAAACACCTTACATGTCTAAAAATGATAGGACAACAAGTGATCTCTAATTTTTTTTGGATATTTTACTAAAATAGTTCATCACAATAAATCTTACAAAATGTTATAATTTCTTATTATGTAGTGTTTTACTTTAAATTTCATATTTAATATTACTAGTTTAGTGCACAAAATGCTAAAATGAACTGAAATTGAAGTGAAAGAAGTTAAGCAAATAACATACCATCCACACAACGAACATAAGATGTACCCTAAGAAAACCCAATATAAGAAAAACATAGCTAGAAGGTGAGGTCTATGTCTTATTCTTATCTTCCAAGTTATGAAATACAAATACAAAGAAAGTGCACTCGCTATGGAATTTCCATGGACATTGTTGCTGGTATGGATGCTACAAGATATTTTACTTCCTCTGTTCTATTTCAATATCTCACTACCAAATTCTATGCTCAACTATAGAAAAATAAACAATACAATATGAATATAACCCATTCCTTTCCTAGCATCCTAATATTTAACATGGCTTGATAGTTGTATAGGGTTAGGGTTAGGGTTTTTGCATGCCTCAACTCCCGATTGGGTTTACGATTTTGGACCCTTTAAAAGTTTCTTGAAAGTCCACATGTGACTAGATCCACATGTGTGAATAATTGTAGTCAATGTGGCATCCACTTGATATCATGGTGGTAAACAAGATAGGTCAACTTGTGGGAAGCATAAATTTCTCATCCTAACTTTGATTTAGTTGTTCTTTACATCGTTGGAAAGCTATTGATGTGTTTAACAATGTCAATGTGCTAAGAAATTTGTTCACAAAGTCTTGACCCCCAAAAATTCCATTTGATCCTTAAATACCCTCTGAAAATTTCTATACCCCAAATCATTAAAGCAAGATCTGCCCCTAAAATGGGCCCTACAAGCCAATACCTCCATTTTTCCACCTATAAGTACCAAAATAGCCGACAACTTATATATTGATTAATTTCATATTATACCTCTCTATTTAGGGAAGATTTTGGTCCCTAAAATATTTTATTGAAGGAGGTGAGGGAACATTTCCCCTACTTTATCCTTAGAGTACCATTTAACCTTTCTTGGAAGTTTTCCTTTCAACCCAACTTTCTAGATTTCATTCTACCCCCATTTGGTTGTTTTGAACTTACTTTGCAAAATTGTATCTTCTACTAACTTTGCATGAGATTCTAGTGCTAAGGCCTCTATGGTAGGGAAGACTTTCTCGCAAGTCCTCACTTTCCTATTCCAATAAAGACAACTCATAAAGTTTCAAATTTTCCACATTCTCTACTGAGTAAACGTGTATATGTGAGTAGAATGAGTCTGTAGGAATTATCACCCACCTTCTCTAACACTTCAAAAGGACCATACCATAGAGCCTTGATCTTCTTACCATGGCCCTGTAGTAATTATTTCTTCAGATGCAACCATACTATGTCTCCCACCTTAAATGCCTTCTCACTTCTATGTCGATCATGCCATGCCTTGTACTTTTCTTGTGACTTCTTCAATGTCTCCTATACTTGAGTAAATGGATTTTCTTGATCTTATCAATATTTTTTTTATCTTCCAATGCTTGTCCTCTAGTGACTTCCCTCACTCCTCATTGTTATCCATATATAACAACTAAGGGTGAAGGTTTCAAATACCCTAATAAAGTTTCAAAAAGGAACTTAATAGTATAATTATGGATTGTTCTATTATAAGAGTGTTGAATATAAATTAAATATCCATCCCAGGTCCTTGGAGGATTCTGATTGTAATCCCTCAAAAGACAAACTAATGTCATTTTCACTGCCTCTGTATACCCATATGTCTATGAATGGAAAACATTACATCTCTTCAACTTGTTGTCCATATTCTCCCAAAGTGTAGTCTATAAGGCACTAAGAAATTTGGTATCTCTACCTAAGATGATGCTCATTGGTATCCCAAAGTGCACCAGACCTTTTCAAAGAATATTCTTGTTTAATTTGGTCCCTTGATGGTATTTTTACAATGCATGAGAATGCACATGTTATTAAACTTAATTTCAACTACCACTAATAGATAATCATGTCCATTCCTTATTATTGGCAAACATCCCATGAAATCCATGGAGATATTGTGTCATGGTTTAGTGAGAACAAGTAAGGGATGGTATAAGCTTTGCTTCCTATTACTAGGATTGTTGGTACAATAAAGTATGCATCCTCCAATAAACTGAGCTACTTATTATTGAATTATAATCCAATATACATACCTCTATAAGTTGGAAATTGTCTTCCCAACACCAAAATTCCTTGCAAATTTGGAGGTGTGACCCTCTCTGAAAAGCTACAATCTTTCTCCTTTAGGGACATAGAGATTGTCTAGCTCGTATAGAAACCCATAATGGAGATGGTTGTTTTCCTTACCATCACTTCCTGCTATATGAACATGACCTTTTAACTATTGAAACACTTCTTTAAAGTCCCCATATTTTGTGTATGCTTATCTGTTTGCTTCATGGGTGAAAGGCTCCATGTGCATAAGGATTCCCACTATGATCTTGGATGTGGGTGGCCGTGAAAGCATGTTTTCCAATTTATTAGTGTGACCCTTCTTATATTTAATTATTAGATGAATCTTCTATGAAAACCTCATCCACTTGTAGTGACCGATTTGTTGAAGCTTACTTTGTTCATGTAAATATTGCAGTGGCTAGAGATCAATGTGGTTGATGGTTTCCTTTCCCATTAGATAGTGTTTCCATTTATTAACAACTTGAACTAGAGCATAAAGTTTATTTTCATATGTATGGAATTTATGACTTCACCATGGAACATTTCATAATGATAGCATACCGGCTTGCTTGTTTACATTAAGACCATTCCCATAACATATTCACTTGTATGGACATCTCTACCTTGAAAGGATTTTGCAAATTGGACAATTCAAGTACCAGTGCTTGAATAATATTTTGTTTAAGCTCTTCAAAATATTTGCGTTGATCCTTTCCCCACTCGAAACTATTATTGTTGGTTTTTATGACATCGAGTGGTGTAGCCATAGGAAAAAAGGATGTTATAAAATTTCATAGGTATTGTGTTGTCCCCACAAAGATCCTAACCTTAGTTACATTAGTAAGAGTTGGCCACTTGAGGATGGCCTCCATATTTGTGGGATCTATATTGATTTCCCCTCCAACAATCACATATCCTAAATACACTAATGACTACAAAGAAAATTTGTATTTCTTAAGGTTTTTGAGTAGTTGATGCTTTTTCAAGGTCTCTAGCATCTACATGAGAAGTGAGATATGCTCTTCCTAGGTATAACTATAAACCAATATATTATCTAATTATGCTAATACAAATGAATCTAGAAAGGAACACAATACATCATCCATCAAATGCATAAATATAATAATCTTTCACATGTCTTCTTCTTTTACTCATACCTAGTGGTATCCCAATTTGAGATCCAACTTGGTGAAGTACTTGGCATGTTTCCACTAATCTAGCAAGTCACGGATAATAGGTAGAGGGTAATGATTCTTGAGGGTTATCTTATTAAAATATCTATAGTTGATACACATTCTCCAAGTTCTATTCTTCTTAGGTACTAAGATGATAGGTGACCGACAAGGTGAGGTGCTTGGTCGAATTACTCCCAGCTCCAATAGTTGTTGCAATTGTTTCTTCACTTCATCTACTTCTAATATGGATTTCATGCACAACCTAATGTTTGGTAATGGAGATTTAGGTAACAAATGTATCTCGTACTCCTCTTCCCTCTTAGTTGGTAACACTTTAGGCTCCAAGAACACTTCTTTGTACACCTGAAAAATCCTCTCCAACCAATTTTTCTACACTTTAGAACATCTCTCCAAAGATGCATTTACCTTTATTGATTCAACTATTGGTTGATTATATCTTAATAAGAGTAATGCAAACTTCTTACTTGAACTAATAAATTTCTTGTATTGGTTATAACTTATCAAAGAGATCTTGGATTTACCTTTGTGTGCATTGATGACAAAGGACTTATTATCCTTGATCAAGTGGTGTTTTTTTTCTCTCCTTCACGTACAAGTAGGGGATTCTAAACACTACAACACACACACACACACACACATCAAGTGGCACTACATCTACCTCCACTTCATCAATGTGGTTTGCACTTATAGCAAATCTAATCTTACACTACTTAGTGACCTTGATATCTACATCCCTATATACCCATCCCAATGGATGTGAGTGAGGATGGCCATGAATTTCCAATCTAAGCTTTCTGACCAAATATTTTTCTATGAGGTTGGCCTATGAAATAGAATCAAATAGAGAATCCACCTTTGTCTTCTTGAATTGGATCTTAATATGTAATAGTTTAGTCATCTCCATCTATTCCTTGGGATGGAGGCTACTTAGATTCACTTCCTTATACATTATAGTTCAAATAATGTTTTCATCTACATCTATTTTTCTCTCTACCTAGTTTCTTGAATATATAACTAGCATGTTCTTATTCTTCACATCCTTCTTGTGGTTCTTTGGATTCATCTCTAGATGTATCTTCCACACTTATCTTTGGTGTGACATCAATATTATAATGATTAATGTGTTCATTTGGATCTTTTCACTAATGTGTTATGGCTATTATATTCTTATCCTTTCTTTTCCACTTCCTCTTTCCCTCCTTGGAAGCATATTGGTGGTATTTTTTCTTGGAACAACATGGATGTCCTTCCTTCATGTCCATATTATCTTGATATTGTTCTTGCACACAAGCCTCATCAATTGTCCTAGGTTTAAAGAGCATCAATTTCCTCCTTAATTGACTATGTATACCTCCCTAATATTTTAGGAGTACATAATGATTTTTTTTTTAACTTGGTGGTATACTCTTACACACTTTTCCATTGCTTATGTTGAAAGTAATGCCAATTGATCCACTGGCCCTATTCATACCCAGTAGGGTAGAACTAGGACTTAATGAGGGTTTTAAACACCTCCCACTTAGTTACTGGGGGATCACCCTATAGCCTAAGCGTCTCTGTGTGACTTTCCCACCAACTTTGGGCATGGCCCTCTAGCTTTAGTCAAGAAAATGATATCTTTATCTCTTCATCTATGTTATGAACAATGAAATAAACTTCTAATTGTTGCAACCATTGATTCAATTTCACAACATTGATCTCAACAGAGCTTGATGTCCTCTTTTTCTTCCACTTTAAATGGAGATTGGGAAGAAGTGATGTCACTAGATCTTGTTCTATCTATGTATAGCCCTTTTTTCAACTCATTTTTTGTTGTCTTTGTTATCCCAAATTTCCTATCTGAGCTAGCTTCTAATTTAGAGATAGAGCTACCAAACTCGCTGAAAGGTACACAAATTTCCTTATAGATTCGATGAGGATGGTCATGTTGTAAGAGATGTTAGCAAATTATGGTTCCAATTTAAAAAATATCTCCTCTAACCCATCCTATGGATTTTTATTATACCCATTTTCCATTGCTAGGGTTTTAAGACTTCTTTCTTACACCAATTCCTAGATCCTACAACTTCCCCCACAAAACCCCATAGAAATTTGCTATGATATGAATATGATATATAAACTACTACGTCATTGCAATAGTTTGTCAAAAAATATATTATAATATTTTTCATTCTTTTCTTATGCAGTGTTTTACTTTAGATTTCAGATTTAATATTATTAGCTTACTGTGATCTCTTCTTATACTTTCTCTATTCTACTTCAATATCCCACTCCTAGATTCTCTACTCAACTATGGAACAATAAACCATATAATAAGAACATAACTACTTCATTTACTAGCAACCCAGTATTCAACAGGGTCTCATAGTTGTCTAGGGTTAGGGTTGTGATTTTTGCACGCCTCAAATCCCGATTAGGGTTAGGGTTTTAGACCCTCTAAAATATTCTTGAAATTCCACATGTGAATAGCTCCACATGTGTGAGTAATGAAAACTGATGTGGCATCCACTCAATATCATGGTGGTTAACAATATAGGTCAACTTGTGGGAGGCATAACTTTCTCATACTAACTTCAATTGAGGTGATCTTCATGTCGTTGGAAAACTCTTAATGTATAGAACAATGTTAAGAAGCCAAGAACTCCATTCAGAATTTTTTCAATCCAAAAAAATCCATTTGATGCCACAAATAGGATCAAGGAGTTTTTGTATCCCAAATTACCAAAGAGGGACCTACCCCTAAAATGGACCCTACAAACCAATAACTCCAATGTTTTGACCCAAAAAGTACCAAAATAGATGAAAAATTATATAAAAACCAAATTTAGATGAAAATACTAGATCAATTTTGTTACATGAGATGAACACTGTAACAAGCCAAAGATATTTGTGCCACGAATTTAATCATGTTAGGATGTCGAAAGGGATATTAGTGTTATATATATATATATATATATATATATTTTTTTTTTTTTTAATTTCTCATTTA